>VZTO01007994.1:16974-51896 GCA_013400615.1 Syrrhaptes paradoxus | reverse complement strand
GAGATCTGTGTCCACCCCATGGACACTTGCTGTTCTCACTCATGAAATCACCTGCAGGGCTTTCTTTTGTTTGCAATTCATAAAACACCATTTGTTCCAATTTGAGGAGTAAAGGGTGTTTAGCAGCAACATAGTTGCTTACATGCTCCTCAAGGCAGAATGTTTTCTTATAGCCCTGTGTGTTCACTTTTAATTATGACTATTAAAAATATTTAGCACTTCGTTTATAATGTGCTTCTGAATTAGCTGTGTTCTGGAAGAAAGGGTAACCCAGGCAACGCAACAGTCTAGCCGTTAGGCAGCCTACAGGCAGTCAGCCTTTACAGAATAACAGTAATAAAAGACCCCTCACAGTGCTAGCACCGAATTCAGCAGCATTTTTGAAAGGTGAAAGTCTATACCTCTAAGGTAAAGCAGAGGGGAAAACGGTCAGTATGACTAAGTGCTAGTTCTGTCAGGTTCATGACAGTGCTGTCCTTGGATATTTAATAAAATAATATTTTAGAAGATTTTAGAGACAGACTGAACCATGTAAGAACACTGTCTTGAGATGAAGGGCCAGGACAAGACCTGCAGGAGGAAGAAAATTCTGCATGCTTTGCAGCAGCGGGGTGAGTTATTTATACCTTACTCTCTGCAGCAGCAGTAGAGGGCAGAAGACAGCAGTGTCTTCCCACTGTATGGCTTTACTTAGTGGTGCTCGTGCAATATGTATTTGCAGTCTTCAGCTTGTTCTTGCATCCCATGAAAAAGATGACTGCCTGGAGTAAGTTGTGAACTAGATTGACAGCCCTCGATAGACTGAGGCAAGGAATCCCTCCTCAGCAGGAGGACACTACTAATTTTTGGCATCAAAACTTTCCTGGAAATGTTCAGATTCACAGACTGAAAGATTTCAACACTGTATGATGGATGGATGGCATCTGTTTTATCAGTTTAAGTTTCTGTTACTAGTTTAAGAAAAATTTGTCTGAATCTCTGGAGAAGAGTGATTCCCCAAGAGGGAGAAGACTGCTCCTTGCCTTGGACAGTGACTGAGCCACCTCCAGGGAAAAAAGGGACCATGGAGTGTAAGAGGCCAGGGGACCAGGAGTCTAATATGAAGGCACACATGAGGTACAGAAAGGAGTGAGAAACAGCCCCCCAGGCCAAAGAGAATGTGGCAAAAGATCTGTGTGGAGCAGAGGAGACTAGATGGATTTTGCTAAAACTCAGAAAAGATGTGTTCAGAAACAAGGGTCTGGTCTGGTTCTGTGAGTTCTCCCTCATCAAAATGGTAATTATTCTAATTAACAGTACACTAAACCTTTGTTTATTGTTTTATTTTTAAAAAAAAAAAAGTCTTCAGATCTATTTTGGTTAGTTCAGTCTAGGAGAGACTCAAGGTTAAAGCTTTGGCCAGCTGGGGATCTGATCTTACCAGATAGCTGGACAGTGTACAGGGCCTGGAGCTGTTGAAACATATAGCTGTTAAGAAAATAATGGTTATGTCTTCATTTTGGATGAACCGGCCTTACTGTAGCATATACTATATTCGAAGACTTGAGTATTGCAGTCTGGACCCTGTAATTGTAGGAGTACCTCTGTAGGAATGCTTTATTTTTGAGAGACATGAAACTTTGCATAACCTTGATATGTGTGATCTATTGACCTTGAGTTATTGAGTGATTTTGTTAGGAGCTTCATAACTTGTGTTCACAGCTTGTGATCCCTGTGGGGAGTGTGTGTTCACTTCTTCCCTTAGGTTTTCTGATGCCATTTGTTACGTACAGCAGGTCAGTAGAGGAGTAATATAAAGTATTTTTTGTCTGTTGGGTTTTTTTAAATTTATTTCAGCTGTAATCAAGTTTTTGTCAAGATTTTCAGTTATTTCTTTTGTTATGGAGAGATGCTTGCTGGGAGATCGAGATGGGTCAATGTGTGTTAGATACCTGAACAAATGTAATGAATTACAACTATCTCACATCCCAAAGAGAAAAAAATGGAAAGCTTGATAAAAATTTATTTTTTAGTTGAATGGAGCAGATTACCTTATTTAGAGATATGCTGCTATACAATAATGCAATAAGTTCTTCTAGGTTATTGTTGCTACATGGGATCTATTTTACCTATTTGTTGGGGTGGAGGCCTTCTCAAGACGGACATAAATTTATTTCTCATTATTTGGGTTTCTATAGTTGCATTTGGTTTTGTTTTTCCCTTTTATTGACAAACCTTAAAATCTAAGTTACAATAATAGGTGCATCTTCTTTATTTAAAATATCAGTTTTTCATATACTGGGGGAGTGGGGTGAATGTAGTGAAATCAAAGTGAAATCCATGGTCCCCACTACATAGACACACATGCTGTTTGCTTATTGTATTAACATTTGATTTTTTTGTCACTGGCAATACTAAAGACATGTTCATTTGTGTGTCTGTACCATCTGCATTTTGCTGCTCTTTCTACTTCTAGGGTGTTAAATTAAGTTTATGTAACTTTGTCTTTAAGCTATTGGTAAGAATGTTCAAAGCACAAAGGTGTTGGCATGAGCGTGTATATGGGCACATGTGTACACGCATGTGTTGTGCAAAGGCAAAGGGAGAAGATGGCAAGGCGTTAAACATAAAATGAAATTTTAACTTTGTAGGGTATATTCTTTCTGAAGCATATGAGTAGTTGGGTAGAGCTTATTTTTTTAAAAGGATGCTGTAGTGCACATGCGTACGCAGGACTGGGAGAATTTCTTAGGGAATGTTGTAAAAGGACGAGCTCTTCAGACCCCTTAGTGGGTACATCAACTGTCTATCCTAATCACTTAGTCTTTTATTATAATTGAAGAAGTAGGTAATAGCTCAAACAAAGCTAATGAGCTGCATCAGGCACATTGTGTTTTTTTACGGTATAGGTTTTTCTCTGTGATAGATTTTTTTTTAACTTCTTCAGCTAAATGTATAGCAGGTATAAATCTATCTAGCTGTAACTTAGTCGCCTAACCTACCTTACATGATTATTCTCCCTGTGATTTTTGCCAGATAAATGAAATGAATGAGACTTGTGTGAATGGTTGAAATGTATGTTCAGCAATGAAAGATTTTTCCTCTGGTCTTTATGAGCTGGTGTAGATCTTGAAGTAACTTCAGATTCATGATTCCAATAGAAGAACAAATAAAGTGTTAAAATAGCTATGAAATCTGACAGAGAATGGTTGAGTGACATGGATTTCCTCCTACCCCACCCCTGCTTTAAATTGGTCTACATGATGAACAAATGTAAACTATCAAGAATTTGTGTATGTGTGTTAGAAAATTGAATTAATTACCAGTAACCTCAGCTGCAAATTACAGCAGATCACACACACACACACAAATCTGCATAGAAAGAGGGTTTTTCACTTAGAGAATATTACCATTATTTATTCTTCCTGTCTAAAAAGCTACTTGGAAGATGTGATTTCTTAAATAGTTATTTTAATATGCTGTGATAGAGAGCTGTATTTAAGCAAAAGAAACAGGGCATATTCATTTTGCTAGTAAGGCTGGACTAGATTCTTTTACCTCCACTAGCTTGTTAGTACTTTGAGACTCTAAATTTCCCATCTGACAATCTTTTCTGGCCATATTTTGCAATTTGTTCTAACCAAGTAAATCCTTTAGGATTACTGTTTCCAAAGGTGAACCTAATATAACCATATCAAATATGCCCAGAAGAGATCTACTACTTCAGAGCAAAGGACTAGTGAAGTCCACGTGATAGGAACATATAAATGTAGGTAATAGCATTCAGGAGTGCTATAAAGTGAAAACCATAAGACAGGGCTGTGAAATGTGATAGTCAGTGATTTTTGTGGAGTTGAAAATTATATCAAGCAAAGAGTTTAAAATGTCATTTATCTAAAGAGCGTACTGCCCTACTAGCAGAAGAGACAGTTTCATACTAGTCTTCAGTAGAAATAATCCTTGATAAAAATACTTTAGGTGATTTTTGCTTTGTCCCTTGTTTGATTTGCTGTTCCAGATAAGCACCAGAATGAGGGAAACTGTAATCAAAGTCTCCTCAAGAATGGTAGTAATATATTCTATACCTTCCTTATGTATGCCGCTGAATAGTTAAATTGAGTCTACAGTTTTAAGAATAACGCTTTTAGTAAATCAAACTATCAAAATAGTTTACTAAAGAAAAAAACTGAACCCTGAGTATTAAATTACTTGATTCCAAATTCTGGCCTTTGTTCCTGAGCTGCTCATAAGACTAGAAAATCTGACATCTTGTTTCTCTTGTCTTTTTCAAGTAATCTGAGGGACCAGAATTCAAGGCAGGTGTTCCCAGGGCCTGATGGTTACAAATGCTGAGGTTTTCTTGTCGTAGTGAATACCGATTGTCAGTTTTGTTACATCTTCACAGAGCAGCATTTTATATCAAATAGTACAGTAGAACGTAGCAATATACTCTTGCTGTTATTTCAAGCTGCTTTCAAACTACTTATCTGTGAGCACTCATTTCCTTGCCACTGTGGGTGGGGGTTTTTGTTTTCATTTTTGATTAAGTACTCACTTCCGCTTTGCAGTCACCTAAGTAGGAATCATAACAGCACAACAAGGAGGCCGATAAAACTTTTTCACAGAGCTGATGATGTTTTGTAGATAACAAGCCTGTGGCTCAAACCACCTTACTTTTATTTTGGATGCTTTCTACTCTTCTGTCAAACACTGGGAGTGGCAGAAGTTACCAAGTGCTTCTTGGATTCCTATCTGGCCTCCATGTCTCTAAGAATAGATACTACCTATTAGATTTCTGTATTTGAAATCAGCAATGTTTGGAATAATGACGTATACAGAGCTTCTATAAACTGCTATGCCATCAATTACAAATAATCCTAAGTAAATGATTCATTATTAGTAATATAATTAAATCAGTTAGGTTAGAAATCTAACATATCCTTGTAGAAAAATCAGGAAATAATACATTTTTTCTAAAATTTATTGTGGGTGTATACGCATATGTTTTGATACCAGTGCTGGGATTTTAACCACACTGTCCCCTGCATGAAGAAATTGTGGTACAAACTCGGTCATACATGCAGTGCCTTTGTGTGTGTGCTGGCATTTGAGGAGAGGACTACGTTTTTGTCAAATGCATCGATGCTAAGATATGCCAAAAAAGAGGCAACTGTTTCTGAGGGGGTGATACTTAATTATCTTGAGACATCACAGCCAGCTTGGGTACACCTGATAGCCCTAAACTGTCTTTGATGTTTCTGTTGATTAGGCAAAGATAGACGTCTGCAGCATTGTATCTTTTGTAGGTTGCATTGATTTTACATTCTCTGAGAGTTTGTCTGTTCTTGATACAAACAAAGCCCCTGGTGAAGAGCAAGAAAAGGGAGGGCATCTGAAAGAGATCTGTATAAACAAGTGCCAAATTAGCTCTTGTGGGCAGAAAAGGCAGAGATGAGATGTTAATAGTATATTGTTCAATCTAAAATTTCTGTCAGTGTATTTTCACCCAACCCTAGACAAAAGCTAGGTATGTGAGGCTTCCCCCAAGATAATTCGCTGAAAAAATGTGCACAGTTGTACACACATTCTTGAATATTGACTGAAGGAAACAAATAGTAGTTTAAGCATAGAAATGGTTGAAAGTTTCTTCTAGTGAGTTTACATGAAAGACTTACATTTGATCTTGTGGATACGTCAGAAACATTGTTTCACTAAAACTAAATTTGAAAGGATGAAAGTTCAGGACTGATATATAGCAATGCTCTCAGGTGATTTTGGAAAAGCAGACATTGAAGACTCTCAAAGTCCTAACGAATGAATGAAAGAGACTACCGTTAGGGTTCAGCACAACATTTATGATGCTCTGGAATCCAGACAACAGTGCAGTAACTATATGAACCTTAGAAAGAGGGGGGTTATAAATGGAAAATTCTTTAGTAGGGCTTAGATGTAGTAAGTATGCACAGAATAAAATAGCTGAGTAAATGCTGAAATTCCATATTAGAGCTTCACTGTGGACATTTTCAGATTGCTAGACTAATTGTAACTATTCCCTTTTTCAATTCTCCCAACTTCTTGCCTCCCCCCACCCTTGATTTTGCAGTAATTCAGACTAATTACCCTAATGAGAGTTAGAAAGGCTATATAATTTAGATCGCCACAGACAGCTTCCAAGCAGTTTGTAAGCATGAGGCAGGAGTCTTGAGGTGAAATGAGAGGTTTGAACCATAGCAGGTATAAGTTTTTGCTTTCTTTGCATTAGGTGCTATTGACCTCTTTTGTCCTCTGGGAGTATGGTTAGGTTTTCATGGTACACAGAAATCTTTCAGATGATGACATAAATATACATATAACTTTCTTGTGTGGACATTAAAGATCCAGGAGTGTTTACTCTAAAACCAAAACTCATCTTAAACTACTTGTCCAAACTTCCTGTGTAGTTTTGAGTGGGTTAGTGGTCTGTCCAAACATCCTTTTTAGTTGTGTTTTAACTGTCCTTTTGAGTTTCTGGACCTCTCCATGCTGTTCTCTCCCTGAGTCCCCCTTGCAAAAAAAAAGAGGTGAATAATTCCCTCTTTGTCATCCAGCAAGAAGCCCTTTTGTGACCAATGGGGAGCTTATGCTACTGGCTTCCAAAGTGGCAGCTGCCTTTCCTGGAAGGGGTCTTTGACAGTAGAAATTTAACCAAGAAATCCTGACAAATATGCCTATCCACGAGGAAGCCTGTCTACATGAAGCCATGTGTAGCTCTAGCTACACATTTACTTACAATTCACCCAATTTGCCCAAGGGCAAAGATTAAGACATCTGCCCCTGTTCTGAAGATAAGTGTGAAGAAACAAAACAATAAGACTTGTTATGAGTGCTCTTCAGGACATAGATAGTTAATGTACTGGCTTTGCTTTTGTGAAGATGCTGCCAACTATTCACCATGATTTCTTCTGCTTTCCCTTCAGTTTTCTGCAAATATTAGATCCTGAAGTTATCTGTATCAAAAGATAACTGTTTTTCTGATGGAGATTTCTGTCAACTGTATATGTATTCTTTGAGGACTTCTTGTAAACTTCCAGACCAAGTTCTCATAAAAATATCAACTTGCTTCTGCCTGAAAGCTGAACTATTTGAGACAGTTTGGTTGCTGCTGCATTAGGATTCCTTTTGCCGCAGGTGAGAAGTTTACTGTTTGCCTTGATTGTAAGCAAACTGTTCATGCAACATGGAAAAGTCAATAAGGGAGGATTGTGTCACCTCTGATGTTACATGCATGAAAATTATGGGCCACATAACTCTTGAACAGTTCATCCTGCAAACATGTTAGTGAGAATAAAGGACTTACCTCTAGTCATGGAGAGAAACTGGTAGGAAAATGAGTGGCTTAATGAGGTAATGTTTTCCTTCTTCCAGAATTTATATGGTCAATTCAGGAGATGAAACCTGAGAAGTGCTTTGTGTTCCCTCTTTTTGAAAGACACAAAATAATGCAACATGTGAATGTTTACTTAGCACAGAAACAGGCACTTACAATGGTTTAGTCTGTTTTCTGTGGAAAATGTCCAAATATTCTGACTTTTATAAAGCTGTGAGATTCTGTGGTGTAAATGATATAATCTGCTTTATAATAATCTCATCTTCAACAGGGGTCGAAACTCTTATGCCTAGGACAATGTTCTTTTGGTTTTTGTTTTGTTTTTTGTTGTTGTTGTTGCAGAGCCAGAATGTCGCAAAAGTTAAAAGCAAGCCAGAATAAGAAGAAATCTTAATAAAAGAATAAAATATCCTTCTTTATAATTTTCTAAATACATCTGTCTGATTTAAAGTAATTTCTGAATGAATTTATTAAAATCCATACTACCTAAAAATGGAGAGTATCTGAAAGTAATTAGCAGAACCCATAATTTTTTATTTTTTTTTAAACCAGCTATGACAGGTATTTAAATACAGTTCTTCAGAGTAGTTTAGACATGTTATCCTTGCATAGTAAATGTGAAAATAATTCCAATATCTGGATTTTGTGACTGGTAATCCAGCATTCTCCTTTATTTCAACAGACTTCACAACCATGATAGATCATTCGTACAGTGAAACAACTGCCTGTTACAGGAATAATTACTCTTTTTTTTCTCCACAGGTATCTTTCTGTATCCATGTGTTCTCTTACCTTTTATTTTGGTTCTTTCTTCTTTGTTCTATACTTGTGTAACACCTAAAATATTAGGGCCTTAATCTCTAACTGGGAATCTTAGGTTCATTGGGAATATGAAAATAATAGCAATCTGTCTTGTTATCAATGTGTTTGTGAGGCGCACTGAAATATTTGAAATTATAGAATATTCTTGACAAGCATTGCCTCAACAAAGTGTGATCCCAGAAAAATAGATTAATATAAAACTGTTTCAACAGATTAATATAAAACTGTTTCCAGAGAATAGTTATCAACACTTCAGTCTTAAATTGAAGGAATTACAAGTGGGATTCATCTTGATTCTTTCTTGGATCTGGTATTATTGAGTAGCTTTGCTAACATCTTGGGTAGTTAAATGGGATGTATGGTTATTAACAATTGAACAGGTAAAGAGTGTCTGAATGTACTATGAAAGAGAAGACTGTGATTTAAAATAATCTTAGCAAAAATTATTGAAAAAAATCTGTAAAAGAATAAATGAGAATGAGCTAATGAGAATGCACACAGTGTGCTGTACTTGTGCTTCTTTTATGCTTCCTGACAACCCAGGGAGGTTGAAGTGTCTCCAGTATAGGAGAATTTTAAGAAAAAGTTATGATAGTATCTTTCAGGAATAGATTAGGCAGAGTTGCCCATTTCTTAAAGCAGAGAGATTAACCATATAATTTAATAAGTTTTCTCCCAGTAGTTGTTTTTCCTCACTTTATTTATGGACTGATGTTTGGTTTTCAATTATAGAGCTTTAAAGTAATAGCTTGATTATATTCCCTTATACAATGTAGATAAAGCTTACCGTATCACCATACAGTCTCCTTTATGGTCAATGAGATCTTCCACTGGAAACATATATGTATATTTTATATGTGTGAGTATATGTATATATATAAAAAATTGTTCATCTGTATTTCTGTTATGAAGGGCCACAAGAAGTAGACTAAAAGACGTGGGACCGTAATTCCCCCTTCTGTATTCACTAATGTAGGAGAAAGTGATGTGTTTACCTAAGGTTGTGCTAAAAACCTTGAACTAGCTTTATAAAAAATTTAAAGCTGAGGCTTTTTTGTTGTGGAAAAAAAAATCCTTCAGGAAATGAAATAGTGTAACAAAGAACTGCTCAAGAAAGAGGAAATATTAATTCGAGAGTGTTGAAATGTATGCTTTGGCAGTGCTAAAAGAGAAGGTGTTTTAAGAATGCTAAATGGGAAGCAAAAGTCCATGCATGCTTGTTTTGGCTTTTGATACAAAGATTGAACTTCCTGTTCAAACACAGTGATTTTGAAGAGCAGCTAGTTCAACTATCATCCAAATTTTCTGTTGCCAGCAGAAGTATGTTTAACTGACACTATAATAATCTCTGGTGGGGTGTTGGCTGCATTGGCTAGGTTCTGCCAGAAACAATAGTACTTGAACACCTAATTTTCTTGTGTGGCTCTTGATCAAAATGAATTGTTTGTGTATACCTTATGTGCATACTTTGACAGGGTTTTGCTGTAAGTATCTCAGTCCCATTTGTAAATAAAATAGCAGCTGATTCTTTAACTGACTGTTAACATACTTCTTTAGCCAACAGGTCTCCTCCTAAAGTCTTTAGGTGTGTGGAAAAATAATTCTCTGATGCATCTGGACAAGTAATTTCCATATTCCTCAGGTCCAATGCCATACTTTTATCTAGGTAGATTAACTTAATCAGTGCTAGGT
Organism: Syrrhaptes paradoxus; assembly: GCA_013400615.1. Taxonomy (NCBI): domain Eukaryota; kingdom Metazoa; phylum Chordata; class Aves; order Pterocliformes; family Pteroclidae; genus Syrrhaptes; species Syrrhaptes paradoxus. The sequence continues at coordinate 42,037 of VZTO01007994.1, read as the reverse complement.
TTTTTTTATGTCTTTGGCATGTGTTGCCTGTGATAGCCTTTTGGCTCTTGTCAGTCAGCCAGTTGTTTTTAGTTTGCAAGTTTCTGCTCTCTGTTACTGTTTTTCACTAATATTATTCTCTTTTCCCAAACTCTTGGGTGGCTACAGTGTACACCAGTGCATACACCCAAGTTTGGTTTCTGGAACACTGGTGTGTAACTGGGGATGCCAGTCAAGCCAGAGAAGTGCTAAAGAAAGGCATATGTTTGGTTAAAAAGAAATACAATGTACAGAAATCTGGATAAATTCTATTTTACATTATAAATGTCAAGTCACTATAATAATAATAATTACCAAATAAGCATTAAAACTAATGACACAAGAATATCAGCCTTGTGACACAGAATCAGCTCCTGACAGACATGAGTTCATATGACAGGTGGACCTTTAGACTGACCAGATATGGCTTGCTTTGTGATTGCAAAACTGCTTAGCTCCTTGATGAGTGTTAGCAGGAGACCTTATCGCATGTCTTTTGGAAATGGAAGTAAAATATATAATTTAATTTCCTTTGTCCATTTGTGCATTGACTCCTTCAGAGAAATAAATTTGGAAAGCATGACTTCCCTTTACAGAAGATATCTAGGCTCTTCCTTAATTATCATATCAATCTAGTTTAGTTTATTTAGGGTATTCCTCATTCCTAGATCTTCCCTAAAGCCATTAAAAATTGAAACATATTTGCTGTCAAGGCAACTCAAACAATAGGTTGCCGATAGAATTAATAGTTCAGATATTTTATCCCTGAGTTCTTTTAGAACCTAGATAAATAATGGTGATTAGTCACTGTCCAGCCTGTCAGTTTGTTCTACAAGTATTTGTACTGATGTTTTAATTTCAAACAGTTCCGCCAGTGCAACAGTATTTTTTTAAATAAAATTTGCTGCTTCGTAGATCCATATATGATAAAATCTTTCTGCTTTTTTTGCTGTGTTCTATCTTCTTTGACTGTTCTTTTTTTATTTTAAATTTCATCACCTATTTGCTAATTTTCATGACATCTTCAAGTTGCTTCTCAATCTTATTGGGCCAACCTAGTGTTTACGTTTAAGCTGTCAGCATTTGTAATCCTCCCTATTACTTGATCTAGGCATAGTTTCAGCTTCTGCAAAAAAGCCTTCTTACTTATAAAAGCTTTTAAGTTAGTGCATGTCAGGTTAGTGCTGAGAATTATCAGAAGGTCTAAAATTATTGTTGCTATCAAATTCCTTTTCCTAGATTCATAACTTTGTGAACAGCAGTGTCCTTGCCATAATTTTTAAAGAAGCGACTTATTGTACTTTCAAAAAGAAAGAAGACAACACCTCAAAAAGAAACTGTATTTTATCTTCTTTAGATTTTTGATGTTTTGCTTCACATTTATATATTTGTCAGTATGGAAGAGAAGTATTTTTTTTCATATCACTTTCCTGATACCTTTCCTGTGCTCTGCCCTGTAAGATAGGAATCTTTACTTACCTTCAGGAGAGAGAAATCTTGTTTGTTGTTTTTTTGTTTTGTTTTGTTTTGTTTTCATTTGGTATTAAATAAATTTTGGTTCCTACCATCATTCTTAGGAGTTTTGCTAGTTTTTGGAAAGGTCTTGCACAACAGAGAATGATCAAAACTCAAAGACACTCCATAAGAAATAGCACAACAAAGTGAAATGTGCCAAATTACCTAGAAACAACTTGGACAGCTGGCAAACAGGGGAGCCTGCTGGTTTGTGAACAGCATAGGTAATTTGTCACTCAACTCTATATTTGCTTCAATAAATTGTAGGGTACTTAGTACCCTGCTATCTGTTATCTATCTGCCTATGTTTCTCAGCACTGTCAGTGTCTGCACTGTGAGTGTCTGCCTCATTTTGTCTGTGTCTGTCTTTCACTCTCAGCTTGATCAAAAACCTTTAGAAAAGAGGTGTGTGGTGTTTGGGGGCTGGGATCCAACAGTTTAGATATCATAGTGCATCTTTGTAGTCTAATCTAAAAACCATGGTTGGAAAAGATTAAAAAAATTTGAATCTAATACACCTAAAATATATTTCAGCAACACTGTATGAAAATAAATCAACAATAAGTTCTCATAATGCAAATAGGAAGAGTGCTCAAGTCATATAATTTTCAATCAACAGTCTCATAAACAAGGAGTCATAAAATGTGGTTCACATCTATGCAATAAAAAGATTGTTTAACAGTGTTGGTCAATCATTCTCCTTACACCAGAACTGCAACTCCATTTAAATAGGAGAGCAATAGGGGGATTTTTTGTGTTTGAGGAAAGGACAATAGAAATTAATAATGTGGTGGTTAAGTTGGAGGAAAAAAAGGAAAGAGAAATCCTTAGTTGTTTTTTTTTTTTTAATGTATGTATATGTTTATGCTTGTGTGATGACTTCCTGTTGCTTTCCTTTGGAATTGGTGTTTTCCGAATACAGTGTTGAGCCCCCCAGCAAAAATCTGACATTGCTGCTTACACAGGCTCCTGGAAGGGAATGAGTTTTCTAGCAGAACAGATTATTGTGGATGAGGATTTTGAAATTAGAGCCTTGTTTGTTCTGTGAAGAGTGAAACAAACCTATTGTTACAGTATTTGAATGTACTGATTTAAAGTTCGAACAGAATTTTTGGTATTGCATTCTTAGAGTATATTAGCTGTTAGTTATTTACCATTTGTTGTCATTTGTTAGATGGCTGGCATGTATATTTATGATTTTTGTTTCTGCAACAATTAAAAAAATATAATAGTGGGTAACTGAGGAATATTTTAGTATGAATAATTTAAAACTGTATTTTAATTAATAGATTAATGATTACCTGTATAAAGTACACTGAGTTAACATGTCTGCATATTCTACAATACATTGAGGTTGCTGGAATTATTTATTTGCTGAGATATCTATAAACTTTGAATGAAAGGTGGTGTTACTTTATTTTTTTTTCTTTATGCACCTGCTCCTCTCCTGCGGTAAACGAATGCTGTTTTAGAAAAAATAAATTATTTGTGTGAGAAACTATAAAAAAAAACTTCAGCTGCTTGATTAGGAATTAGTTGTACCATTTGATGCTAAGTGAGTAGCCATGACTCTAAAAGTCCTCAGGCAGAACATATGTAGTAAAATAATAGTAGAAAGCCCTAAAAAATGACATCTGCTTTCTTTCCAGAAAATTAATACATAAGTTATCATTTTATTCAAGTGAAAAAGACAGTAGATGCACACATGTGTATTGGAAATGTACAAAAAAAATGGCATTACATCAGGAAAATAAGTTGTTTGATGTAAACTGCTCATTCCAAGAAAGGTAGCTTAGGCTGTGACAAAATCATATGTGATAGGAGATGGAAAATAGCACATCTTAAAATTAGGAGCTGTGTTGTAAAGGGGAAAGTTTGGCAGAATTGGAAAGGGGATTGAGTGTAACCCCAGCGTGACTTTTCAAAACTTTCATCGTTGTGATTTGGTTATAAAAACAGTTGTTGTGACCACCTGATGTTACGACTGTGCCTCAGACAAGCAGTCACAGATGGAGAAATTAAATATCCCTTATTCAGGTTTATTTTTTTGGGCATGGGGGCCTGCTGGGAGGTGGCAGTCATTAGTCTTAAATAGGGATTTTTCCATTCTGATTTATTGTTTCTCTGAGAGCAGTGCTGTGGACTTGGGAGGTGGCCTCTGGAAGTGGCCACAGGCATGCATGTTTTCATCGGCCGCGTGCCGGCTGCTGGTGGCTGTATGGCTGAGGAGAAGGGGCGGTGTTTGCTGGGCAGGGCATGGGCTGAGGGAGAGGACTGCATCCTGGCCTGGCCCAGAGCTCCCAGGGGGACTCTACCAAAGCCAGAGGCTCTGCTGACTGTGACCTCCCCTGTGAGAGAGGCTCCACAGGGTATGGTGCCCAGCACCCTGTATCCCAGCTATCCACCCTGTCAGAGGCTGTGGCTCAGCCAGGCCAGCTCCCAAGGGAGGACATGGCTCTGGAGGTTTGGGATGGCCAGGGCAGGGGGAGACATGTCCTTGTCTGCAGGAGGTGGGCACAGGCAGGGGTCTGCATCCCCGGGAGGAGGGCAGCAGCCTGCACAGCACCAGGGTGGCATGGGGGAAGTGGATGGAGTCTCACTGAGGCTGCTTTTGGTTGTTTCTGAAAGGCTATGGTGATCGGGAGAGATTTCCGAAGACTGGAAAATGGACTCCAAGTTGACTATGAGCCTTGTGGCAAAGAAGGTCAACAGACGTCTGAGCTGCTTTAGGAGGAATGTTGACAGCAGCTCAAGGGAGATAGGGACATACTGGAGTGAGTCCAGGGAACGGCCGCAAAGATGATTGAGGGACTGGACCTGTCTTGCAAGGAGAGGCTGAGATCTGGGACTATAGCATGGGGCAGAGAAGGCTCAAGGGACCTGATTCATGTGTACAAATACCTGATGGAGAAATAAAGAAGAGAGAACCAGGCTCTCATCTGTGGTGCTCAGTGACAGGACAACAAAAGGCAGTGGGCACAAACTGAAATACAGGAAATTCCACCTAAACATAAGAAAGCACTTTTCTACAGTGAAGGTGGTCAAACACTGGCAGAGGTTGCCCAGAGAGGCAGTGGAGCCTCCATTCTGGAAGGTAGTCAAAACCCAACTGGACACAGCCCTGAGCAACCTGCTATGGCTGACCATGGTCTGAACAGGGGGGTTGGACCAGGCAATCTCCTGCCTGTCATTCTGTGTGAGTCTGAAAAAACATGTTTAATGTGGTTACATGAGTACTTGTTGGCTGTAAGTTATGAATAATAGTGGCCATGAGATTTTTCTATCTAATTTGTTCTAGCTGACACGGTAGACACCTAGGCAAAGTTAGAAGGGCGATGTCTGGAAGATATCAGGTACATCAGTAGTCATGGTCAGAAGAACAAAGATAAAGCAGATATGGAGAAGCTATATTGCAGTTGCAGTCTTTCTGGGACCTGGAAAGTTGTCTTCAAACAACCTGTACAAGTGTGATTTCTTTAACATTTTATAGGGAAGACTAAATGAGCCTGAATTAAGTTAAAAACATAATTGCAATGGCAGGCATGTGAACCTGTATGTTTGCATACTGGCACTAGAATATTTCTCAATGCTCTTAGACCCGGCAGACCAAAAATACTGTTTAACTTTACACTCAGTTACATTGGACTTGACGGTGCTCGGTTTATGGTTAGACTCAATGTATGATTCTGTGATTGCTTGCAAGAGTACCTGTGGACTTTGAATTTGTAGCTTGTACTTTCTATGGCATCAAATGCAATTACGTGTACACCACTAATTGCAAGAGTTGCAGGACCAGTCCTTCGCTAGAGAGACACAATGCATGTGTACAGATTAACCATATGTTGCATATGCTGTGGCTCACACACATCTGTGACACAGCGAGTTCAGTCTGTGGACACAGAAACATTTGTGAGCCTACAACAGCTAGATTTCTGGACACCCAGTAGCCAGGGTTTACAAAGGATACAGAGAGTTTGCAGAGCATCATTCCATGAGGGAAGGTGACAGTGTCCAGCCAGAAGTGATACGCTCTTAGCAGGCTGAGTGGACAGATCTGCAGATGTGATCTCAGAGAAAGATCTTTATACACACAAATAATATAGGGTGATTCTTACTGTTAGTGGGAATGAGAATTTATCAGTTAAAAGTCAGTTGTTTAAAGCTATGATATGTTCTTTTAAACCTTGTGAACCCTGTGTGTATCAACAGCCTAGTTGCTGCTTTGCTGAATACACTGATGTTACTAGGAAACCCATAAGACAAAAATTGTATTCCCTACACTTTCCTCCATTTTTAATGATATATAAAACTGCAGAAGATGCTTTTGTNCAGCTCCCAAGGGAGGACATGGCTCTGGAGGCTTGGGATGGCCAGGGCAGGGGGAGACATGTCCTTGTCTGCAGGAGGTGGGCACAGGCAGGGGTCTGCATCCCCGGGAGGAGGGCAGCAGCCTGTACAGCACCAGGGTGGCATGGGGGAAGCGGATGGGGTCTCACTGAGGCTGCTTTTGGTTGTTTCTGAAAGGCTATGGTGATCGGGAGAGATTTCCGAAGACTGGAAAATGGACTCCAAGTTGACTATGAGCCTTGTGGCAAAGAAGGTCAACAGACGTCTGAGCTGCTTTAGGAGGAATGTTGACAGCAGCTCAAGGGAGATAGGGACATACTGGAGTGAGTCCAGGGAACGGCCACAAAGATGATTGAGGGACTGGACCTGTCTTGCAAGGAGAGGCTGAGATCTGGGACTATAGCATGGGGCAGAGAAGGCTCAAGGGACCTGATTCATGTGTACAAATACCTGATGGAGAAATAAAGAAGAGAGAACCAGGCTCTCATCTGTGGTGCTCAGTGACAGGACAACAAAAGGCAGTGGGCACAAACTGAAATACAGGAAATTCCACCTAAACATAAGAAAGCACTTTTCTACAGTGAAGGTGGTCAAACACTGGCAGAGGTTGCCCAGAGAGGCAGTGGAGCCTCCATTCTGGAAGGTAGTCAAAACCCAACTGGACACAGCCCTGAGCAACCTGCTATGGCTGACCATGGTCTGAACAGGGGGGTTGGACCAGGCAATCTCCTGCCTGTCATTCTGTGTGAGTCTGAAAAAACATGTTTAATGTGGTTACATGAGTACTTGTTGGCTGTAAGTTATGAATAATAGTGGCCATGAGATTTTTCTATCTAATTTGTTCTAGCTGACACGGTAGACACCTAGGCAAAGTTAGAAGGGCGATGTCTGGAAGATATCAGGTACATCAGTAGTCATGGTCAGAAGAACAAAGATAAAGCAGATATGGAGAAGCTATATTGCAGTTGCAGTCTTTCTGGGACCTGGAAAGTTGTCTTCAAACAACCTGTACAAGTGTGATTTCTTTAACATTTTATAGGGAAGACTAAATGAGCCTGAATTAAGTTAAAAACATAATTGCAATGGCAGGCATGTGAACCTGTATGTTTGCATACTGGCACTAGAATATTTCTCAATGCTCTTAGACCCGGCAGACCAAAAATACTGTTTAACTTTACACTCAGTTACATTGGACTTGACGGTGCTCGGTTTATGGTTAGACTCAATGTATGATTCTGTGATTGCTTGCAAGAGTACCTGTGGACTTTGAATTTGTAGCTTGTACTTTCTATGGCATCAAATGCAATTACGTGTACACCACTAATTGCAAGAGTTGCAGGACCAGTCCTTCGCTAGAGAGACACAATGCATGTGTACAGATTAACCATATGTTGCATATGCTGTGGCTCACACACATCTGTGACACAGCGAGTTCAGTCTGTGGACACAGAAACATTTGTGAGCCTACAACAGCTAGATTTCTGGACACCCAGTAGCCAGGGTTTACAAAGGATACAGAGAGTTTGCAGAGCATCATTCCATGAGGGAAGGTGACAGTGTCCAGCCAGAAGTGATATGCTCTTAGCAGGCTGAGTGGACAGATCTGCAGATGTGATCTCAGAGAAAGATCTTTATACACACAAATAATATAGGGTGATTCTTACTGTTAGTGGGAATGAGAATTTATCAGTTAAAAGTCAGTTGTTTAAAGCTATGATATGTTCTTTTAAACCTTGTGAACCCTGTGTGTATCAACAGCCTAGTTGCTGCTTTGCTGAATACACTGATGTTACTAGGAAACCCATAAGACAAAAATTGTATTCCCTACACTTTCCTCCATTTTTAATGATATATAAAACTGCAGAAGATGCTTTTGTCATATTGTTAGGTGGTTTTTTTTGTTTGTTTTGTATTTACTTGTGGATAACAGTCAGCAAATCATTAGTGAAAAAGACTGTCACAGGATAATTAGAAATAATTTTATCTTTAAAACGCTGCTTCTGCTTCCCTTCAGTATTTCTGTGAGTAAGAGACCATTATCTCATCATAGCATCCCATCTCATTCCTGGACTCTCCTAATGAAACTGTAATTTCTGTAGGAATCCAGGATATGGCTAACAAGAGATTCACTGAGCAATAAGGTTTCCAATTTCTGAGTTCTGGACACCTCTTCAAGGACTCTTGACAACTGTAAACCTCTTTTAGATAAATATTGACATACCGGTTTGAAAAGTAATGAAGTCTCTCTTCTTCCTGCAATATGGAGCAGTAAAAAAGATGTGTGGATTTTTTTCAATTACTTTAATGGCTAGAATTGAAGCTAAAACAATAAGTAGTTTGATAATACGAGAATTTTAAAATGCATTACTTGGCTATTATTGGCAACTTGGAATCTAGGTTTGCAATTATCTAGAGCTGTAAACTATTTAAAAACAATATATCGATACGTTGAGTGATATGTGTTTAATATGGGGCTAGAGATTTATTTATGAAGACATCTCCTTTTTATTGGTCTGGTAAATGTAGCTATTCAAAAGATATTTACAGATTATCATAATTTTAATAACATACGTATAATACTGAAAATTGTAGATGGCAGAGGCCCAGCATTCCATCTGTTTCTTAAATCTTCTACACATGTATATGCTGGAAAATACTTGAAGGGATTCTACTGTAGAATCATTTGTAGGTTTCCTTTGTTATGCAGAAGTCGTTTGGAGTTTTTCTTTAGAAATTGAATATAAGAATAGCATGGCACATATATAAATAAATTTATTTACAAATGTTGGATTGTCATTCTCAAAATAGAAGGATCCTCAAAAAGCTGAATTATTGTCCAGAAAACATCTTGAAATTACTTTTATATTTAAAATATTGTATTTTTGACAATTATAAGTGTATCATATGAAATACAGATTTCTAGATATTTTAAACAGTTTTTATTTTTATTTTAAACAGGTTTTTAGTTTAATTGGAAATTTGGTTTTGCACTGAAAAAATAGAACCAAAGAGAAATTCCAAGCAAATCTCTTTCTTACTGTTCCCTGCTACAGCTTTTTATAGCATGTTACTACAATTGCAGTACTGGACTTACTTTTGAGTTCATAGTTACAAGGGTTGTCCTCCTGCTTTATAAGGAGAGGAAGTACTAGATGATAAAGTGAATAATTTTCTGCGTTGTTTTTTAGTTATAGAGGGATGCAGCTGACAGTGTTACAATTCAGGAATATCAGTACCACTCAATGTATATGACAAATACTTTACAGCAGTTGCACAATTTCTGATTTCGCATCTATTATTTGAATTGCATCAGAGCAGAGGAGAGTGCTGTCCTACAAGTCTGACAGTAGTGTGCTCTGCTTCTGACAGTGTGCCTTCTCATTATTTCTTCAGATGGTTGCTTTCACTTTTAGTGAAGCTTCTCAAATTCATTTTTATTCTTCCTCAAGTAGAATAAACTTCAAATAAATGAAATTTCTTATCATGTTGTCTTCCTCTATGTGGTCTGATCTTTCTTGTCCTAGTCCAATAGCTTGTTTATTTAAAGTGATGGAGAAATACAGAGCTGGTAATAACTAATAAATAATCAGTAGGAGTTTTCATTAAGTATTTGTCTAATAAATCTGAGAAATGTCTTGCTGGTTAGCTCTTATTTTTGCAGGAATCTTTACATCTTAAATTAAAATCCTTCAGCATTTTACTGTAGAGTGAGTTGAAGACCTCTTCCTTAAAGCTTGAATGCTCTGTTTATTGTAGAAATTAAAAACATAGCCAGGAATGTATGGGTGGGGAAAACAGAAATCTTTATCTTTTTTTAAACAATAATTGAGATATTACTTAAATATTTTGTAAGTGGAAATGTTTCATTTTCTGTTTTTCATTCTTGATTGTGTATATGTTCTTAAGTTAGCAAAGGTATGCTAGGAGGCAATGGTGGCTTTTCTTTTTTTAAAATGAAAGTAATTTTGGAAAGTACATTGGTAAATTTCTTGGTATAAGAATTTTTTTATGCATATAATCAACATCCCTATCTTTTTTTTCTTTTAAAAAGGAAAACTTCCCAAATTCTGTATTTCATAAAGGGATGTGTTTTTAATACTTCTGCTCTGATTCCATCGGATTTCTACGTAAAGGACCAGAAAATTGACAAGAATTGCACAAATATGAGCATGGCATACTTAAACTTCTAAATATTGCATTACTGCAAGTATAATCGTAGCTACATACACATACCTAAAGTTATTAATCTCTCTGTGAAATTTGCCTTAAAAATTGGTATTGTAGCCATTCACTTTAAATCTCTGCTGGTAGTCCAGTTGTTTAAGAGTGTGATTCTGCAGGGGCACTTTAACTTTAGGAGTCAATATTGGCTTCTAGAGGGAATGACGCAACGTGTGGGGGAGACGGCCAGTGGTGAGGGTAAGTGAGCTGGAAGAACTGTGTCTCAAGAGACTGCCAGCACTTCTTTCAATCTTGCAGGCATGTACCGCATTTTTTCTAGCCTACTCTATCAAAACTACTTGATGACAGAAGTAGCAAGTGAAGTGGTAGCAGTAATTTCCCCTGGAGACTGTGAAGGATGAGGAGAAGGTTTTTCTCTTAAAAAAGAAGGAGGAAAATCCAGAACTTTAATGGAAGACCATTAATTCCCATGTACTAGTCAAAACTTGGAGAACAGGAGCAAATGTCCAGCTATGGAATGTCCAGTATAAAAAAAAAATAAATATTTTGTGTGCATATGGCAGCTCTACTCTTCCTTTCAGTACTTTTGCTGTTGAAGCACTAGTGCAGCTACTCGTTGTCATGGTACAGGATTGGTGTTGGACTCGAGCAGCAGGTACTGACTCACTTGGAGACCCTGCCACCATTCTAACCAGCAATAAGTACAACAACTTGCTGATGTTTACAGACTTTCAAATAATGAAAAAACAAACAAACAAAAAACCCACATAATTCTGCTTCAAACTGTTGAATTCCTGAAATGTGGGAATGAGGGCGTGCTCACCTCCTAACAGATCATTGAAAAACAGATGGGTAATTTTATTGCTGGTTTGAAACTGAGCTCCTGCTCTGAACAGTCACCCCAGATCTGCCTTGTAATTCTTCTGGAGTTTCAAAATGGGACCACATCAAAATTCAGTTCATAACTGTTCTAAGTATATAGCTTTTTTCATTAAATTGAATTTTTCTACTGAGGTACAATACAGTCCATTTCCCTTTAGCTTTCTTCCAAGTAGCACGTACAGAACATAGCATGGGATGGTTTTATGAGCAGCACATTGAGAGCAATTAACACTGGAACTGAGTCTACATCAGGGTAACAACAGGCAATTATACTATTTTACAACTGTTAAATGGTGTTAATGGCTAACGTGTAGACCACAAACCCAACAGATTAGGACACAGTGAAATTCAGCAGGCATGTAAATTAACAAAAATGAAATGGATAATTTAGGAATATATCTGCCACTGAAAAGCTGCAAATTATTTTAGAATGGACTAATTACCTAAATGTTTTTTAAGTGAAAACATTGATAGGGTAAGGAAGGTCATTTTGCTAGAGGTTTTTTAAATTGAAAAAAATCAATTTGTTTTAAGTGTATTTGAGAGTGGTGTTTAGATGCATCGCATTCCTATTCTTTTTTATGTCCCAGTTTTCTGGGTTGATAACTACTATTTTTAACACAGAACTTAGAGACTTGGCTGGACAAAGGATCTTAAATGATGACTGTAGGCAGTCAAGTGCTCAAATGACAGCTTAGTCCTGGAGTAGAAGCAATTTGAGGTTCAGAGTATTTTGTGAGGAAAATACTTCGGTTCAGTTCAACAAACTATACTATGTATAGGCTATTCCTGTCATGTCGGTCTTGGGCTTCTTGTGTGCCCAGCACATATAGCTTCAGTCCTGATAATTAAAACTCTTCTTCCATCATTGAGGACTTTGTGACATGGAAGCAGTGATAAATATAGAAGAAAACACTGAAGGCTTTTGCAAGATCTCAGTTTTTATTACTTGAAAGATGTTTCCCCGTAGTTTTTCCTACGATGCTGACAGTTTTGAAGATATTTCTTTCGGAAATACAGTTACGACATACTGACATATTAGGCTGTTTAACAGTTTTTTTCTTTGACTCCTCCCTCACCCTCAATTTTGAGCTCCTGCTGAAATCTTTGTGTAATCAGTTTTAGAATTTGGCCACAGAGAATTAGCTGGAATTGCCTACTTTAGGCAGCACTCTTGATAGTTAAGTATCCATTTAGTATGGGCCAAATCCTAAAAGATCTCCAATTGCCTTTGAATGGCAGGTCCCGTAAGGAGGAAATGAACGCTGATGGGTTATCAGTCCAGATAGATGGGAACAGAATAATGAAGGATATGAAAGATTCATTAAAAATAGCACTTTTTATGTTAATTCAAAGCATTCGGTAACTGGCTCAGAGTCTAGGCCTTGCTTTCCATCTGTTAATTCCACGTTATTAAGGTTTTGATTTCTGAAGAGAACAGATGGCTATTCACTTAAACAGGTGTTCACATTGCACTTCTTAAAGTTTAAATGCTGAACAGGTATAACTTGAAGTTTGCTTTGTTACAAAGGGGATTATTGTGCTTCGAAAGATATGTAAGTAGAGAATAATTTGAGGGGAGGAGAGTCAGGTAGTTCACTGGAAATACGCCCCCACGTACTTACCTATGGACCTTTGCCATTATGGAATAGAAGGAGAGGTGACAGCAGAAAGATTTAAAGGAACACACTTTTTTTTAACCCCTGTTCTGTATCTCTTGTCAAGAATACTCACCACAAAAACTTGACCTAAATGCATTGCAGTAAGTAAAAGAGGAGGATGTAGGGAAGAACAGTAGTTCAGTGATTCTTCCAGATTTTTTGGGTGGCTCCGCATGTTGCCACCTTATTAGACCTCAAACACGCAGGACTAGACTTCCTCTGGATGAAATGAAATCTCATTTAGATTTTGTAATTTGTTGCTCCAGTAAGCAATTGTAAAAATTCTCTAATTCTGAAAAAAAAGTTTGCTACAATAAGGTGAGCGATGTCTAATATAGTTTGATTATAAAATAGCATAGTCTTAGCTTTGAAACTGAAGTCCTGCACTGTTTTCCAGTATAGCTTCTCTATAACTTCACTTGCAGACAGTTTTGCATTGATAGTGATATGAGAAAGTATCAGTAAATAATACAGCAGGATTGGGCTATTCTCACATACATACCGTTTTCTTTCTACACTTCTTGTCAAAGATTCAAGAAGCCCCTGCTGTAGTAACATCTCATTGTGAAGACCGTATTAATTTTTTGCTATATATTTCAGCATATATGGTGGTATTCAGTGAACAGGTAAATAATTTAAATTAACATACGCTGATCAAATAAACAACAGGGATTTCTACAAAGCAAAATCTTTGTTTGTTCATTCATTTACTAATTAACAGATGGCTACATCTCTACACAAGTTCCAAAATGTAAGGTATAATAGCACCCTGATTTACTCTACGGGCTCTGCCACCTTGTGGCAATCAGCAAGGGGAAAAGATCAGTATGTTACAAAATCTCAGCCTTCTCCTTTCCTTGCTGGTGTGCTCTAAATGGTTGATGGGAGGGAGTAATTGAACAAAACCTTGACTTTCCTTTTGGAAGCACTTCCAGAGTACAGAGTGGCATTGCTTTCTATCTTTCATGACCGTCTGTAGAGCATTTTCCCTCCAGAGCAGAGAGAGTGAGGCAGAATTGCTGACAATGACATTATTTATCCATAAATACATGAAGCAGAGCCATACAGTGAGGCATTAAGGATTTCTTCTTTCTGGTCTAAGTTTCTTAAGGATGGGATGCTACTGAGCTTTTTGAGTTGTGTCTCAGCTGTGATAGGAGTTGCAACTCTAGCTGATTGTAGCTTAAATGTGCTTACATTTATCAGTGTACTGTGTTAACCAGATAAGGTTAGGTAAGCGCTAGGGTGCTAGTGAACATGGACCAGTGAAGAATTGCTTATAATGTACTTCTTCACATGCAAAATCTTTCGCACCTTGTGTTTGAACGTGCATAGCTAAGCGGAAATTAATATTGAGTGCTTTAGTAGTAGTAGTAGTAGTAGTAGTAGTATTACATAATAAGCTATTGAAGACTTTTGAATATTTGTAGGTTTGATCTACTATTAACGTTTATCTTCTAGACTTTTTAGCATCCGTAAAATATTCGACTTTAATCCATTCACTGGTGCACAAAGAGTGTGTCTACATTAGCAGTCTGGTGCAGCTTTACTTTGTATATGACCTTGGAGCCTTCCAGCCCTCAGCTGAGCACACTCTGAGGGCACTTGAGGTGCGTTTCCTTCAGGTGGAAAAAGGGTGAGACTGTGAATGTAGGGTCCTCCAGCAGCTAGCGCTCTGTGCATGCTGATGGATACCAAGGGCAGTCTGCAGCTGGCACATGCTTAATTTCCAATAAAGACAGAAAGGGAGCCTGTGGTCTTGGAACCGGAGTGTGCTGGAGGAAACGAAATCTCTCTCCTTCTCCCTTTATACCAAAACATAGATGTACTGTAGACATGCCAACATACTCGCTCTGTGGACTTGGCTGAGTTCTGAGGGGAGAGTTCCAAAACTGTATGTAGGAAAGAAATATTATATGGCATGGGTATGTTACATTAAAGCCAAAATGGTCCTCCCTACCCAAACAGCTCCTTTAGTCTGTTGATGAGGCTGTAGAGAAACATATTAGAGCCAAGGAACTGGAAAAGACTGCCAAGGAGGTCCTTAGAAGATCCTGATTATAATTGTATGCATTCCAGAGTTTGCATGTGCATTTCATTACAGTAGATGTAGTTTCTGGGGATTTGCTTGCTTGATTTATTTTGCTTTAAAAAGTGGGGTAAAAATAAATTTAATATTGCAGATATTGCTATGTAGTGAAAAAATAGAGCTAAAGGAAAACAAAGGTTTTTGGAATTATTATGCTCTACTTATTTTCCAAATGACTTGTTTTCTTGTGAGCTACGGTAACAGTTAGATACTAGGGGAAGCAAACATAAAAAATCTATTACCCTTCTAGTCAACTGAACAATAGGATTATGTACACAGGAGAAAATGCCTTTCAGTTGTTGAGTGAGGCAGCTGATGTTTCCTATTAAGAACAACAAGACTTAGTCTAAGAGGCCAATGCACATTTTATAGGTCAAAGGAAATTTCCCATAGCAGAAGCAAAGCAAAATATATTTTAAAAGGACTTGCGGATTCATACTAAGAAAAGCATTTGTTGATATGAACCAAGAATTATTGTCTTAGTTGCCCACTGACAGGGAGTGGGCTGGGTAATTCTGTACATGCTGAGTCAAATCTCCAGTTGCTGTAAATCAGGGCACCTCTACGGATACAGCACTTCCCTACTGACCTTCAGTGCTTGAGTATGTGGCCTACCGTGCTGGAAAGGCCCTCGTCCCTTTTGCTGTTGGGCATCTGCTGTGTTAATGTAACTTCAAATCAACTTCAGACATGCTTTTAATCTTCCAGGGTGCTGAAGGAGGCAACAGAGGATGCATTTTTTCACTCTGTAATTTTCAGTGATAGAGCTAAGCGTATCTTTATGTAGATCATTTACTTTTTGATACAGTATTTTTTATTGTTGCACTAACGAGCACGACAGGGTGAGTGCTAGTAAGCTACTAACAGATGTTTCAGGGTTGATTGTTTCTTGAATATAAAATTAAAATATGAAATATATAAGATTATATTTAGCTCTTACGCTGTCCCACAAGCACCATCCTTATGACAGCTGCCATTACACGTAATGCTGGGCACAGAACTACCTAAACCAGGTGGGTATTTGTGATGCCTGCCATCCACCTCACTTGCTGCCTGCCTTTGGTGGATCTGGGTTGAGGAGGAGGAGGAGGAGGAGAAGGAGGAGGAGGAGGAATGGGCCAAGTGAGACACAGGGCTGGCTGAGCAGGCTGCCCTGACAGCCAGCCAGGTCCCAGACTGCTTTGGCTCAGCAGGCATGTGCAGCATGCCCTCTGCAGCTGCCAGCCTTGCTGCTCTATGCTTGCTTTGTCTCTTCAGGAGTTTAAGTAGTTATTTGTGTTCCTGGCTTTTTTTTTTCCTTTTAATATATTCTGTGCATTGCTTCAGCGCTTGCTGATAATTGCATAACAAATGAGACAGAAACAGGTATTGATTTGCTTTTTGAGTATTTTGTGGGATTGATTAGGGATAGTCCTGAAGCTAACCCTAGTTAAAAATTTGAAGTAATGGGGCTAATTCCGGTCTGTGGCATAACGTTGTCACTCTGTGTGTAAACTGTACATTTCAGATGACTCAAGGCCATTGTTCTGCAGTAGGGTGACAGGAAAGTGAGGGGGAGAGGGGAAGTGAAAGAGATGTAGAAGGCAAACATAAAGCCAGTTCGGTGCCCTAAACAACTACTGTGCTTCATTCATGCTAATAGAAATATAGTTAAATTTCACACCATATCCCAATTTTAATCTTGCCTGAATTTTTTTTTACAGTTTAGCTCTGTGATTACCCTTTGATGTTATCAACTAGAGTGTATATATAAAAAGTAGACACAAGAAATCTCTGTTCTAAAAATTAGAGATGGTCTGTAATTAACATAATTTGTTTGACAGCTTCACAGTATGCCTGTCTTAAAATATATTGATCTTTTTTTTTTTTAATGTTTAATTTTCACTCTGTTCCACTTAGGATACATGCTAAATTGACAGAAATGAAGTTGCCTTTACAGTAGACATTTTAATATTTGTCATGTATTAGTGTAAATCCCTTGCATCATCAATCCAAAGTTGGTTCAGGCATTGTGGGGGAAGGGGGCCCCTTATCTTTCCTCTTTTCCTTAGAAAGAAAGCTTAAAATTAGGTGGCTGACACAAAGAGAAAACTGTGTATAGAAATGTGGAATCAAAGCAGCATAAATTCCTGTTAATTTATGTGAATAGTTTCACAGTAATAAATGAAATTCACAGGCTTTTTAATTTTTGTAGCATCAAGACTAAACTTTGTTGGAATAATGCTATATATATTATCAAATGCACTGTTTCTACTGTGAGGTGGTCTTATGAGTCCTTGACTAATGTTTGCCTTTTTTTTCCCTTAATAAAATAAAACAGGGATTTAGTTTAGATGGTAAAGATAATTAATTGCCTTAAATAAATTGCCTTCATGCTAGGGGAAGTAGTGGGTTGGGGCTCCAACTATAAAAAATGTAATATAGGTCAATTAATATGAGATTTTTTCCCCTACTGGACTGGTGATTCATCCTTAAAGTAATGTTTAGGAAGAAAGAGTGTAGTTTTTATTTCATATGTTCTGCTTCCAGTTAGTGTAACAACCCAGTTCAGGTTTTTTTCTCCCTCTTTAGGAAACTAAATAATGATTTACATTCCCTCTTCCTTATATATAGTTAACTTTATACAACATTCTGTGATATTGGCATAATAAAATAGTCAGAAATATGTATTGATTTATTTTGTGTCATTTCAGTTTCTCTCTAGGTTATGGTAAAGCGAAGGAAATGTAAATGATACCTAGGGTTCATATAGTGAGTCAAAGACTAAGGATAATAGAAAAATTATAAGTCTTTCTCTCAGAGATGTAGTATTTTCAGCATATATTGGAAGATTTGTGAGGATAAGAGAGCTGTCAATTTTAAGAAAGATTTTTAAATAAAATTTTAAATTTTAAATACCGATTTTTCTATGGCTTATTATACAACATTTAAAGATTGGTGGTTTAAAATACTTGTGTGTTTCTAAACTTTCACAGTACACTTAGGAAAGCTAGACAGATTCAAAGGTGACCCAGATCTAAACGTGTAGGTAAATTTTACCAGGTCTGTACTTGAATCTGGAAGTGATTCTGAAGTGCAGTGTTTGACAAGAGAATCTCATTTTTAGAAAAGTAGCTTGAAGATAACCCTTATGAATACTGGAGCATGTTTAAAAGGTAGAAGGAAGAAGGTACCGTCCAATTTTTACAGGTAATGGAAAAAGAAAATCTTCTATCCTTTGGGCAGATCTATATCGTTATACACACATAGGAAGTCACAATTTGCTTGTTAGTAACTTCGATTATCTCAGAAGCCAGGAGAAGATAGGATGGGATAGTATAAGCTTTTGCAAAGATGTGAACAGGTGTTCAATTTCAGACATGGTGACTAGTCCTACTGAGACTATTCTATGTGTAAATAGAAGCAGTGCTGTAAGTATATAGATATTAAGAGGCCTAGCAATGCAAGGTAAATAATTAATAACCTCCAAATGTAAGTGTAGGATTCATAAGGTTTTGACAGTTGTGCTCTCTTTAAATGATTGCTTGAGTTCTGTGTGAAATAATACATTCATATTTTTTTAAACATAAAAATGTTGGTGTAAAATTTTGTCTAAAAGTCTATCAAGATGTGATGTGGGTTGTCTGATTATTTCTTTATTCTTTAGTGGAAAATAATGAAAAGTGAAAGTGTCATGCATCAAATCAAGCAGTTGACAGATATTCTTATTTTGCAAGCACTGTGTGTTTATAGATCTATCAATAAAAATAAAATCGTTTGGTAACTCGCGACGTAAAAAAAGGCAAGTGTTAAAGTTATTTTTAACATAAATGTTAAAGCAAAATTTGAGACTTTTTCTGAAAGTTCAGATCTTGGAAATACCTGTAATGAAGGTGGAAAAAGTGAGTTATATCAAATTCCATGATCTGTTAAAAAGCACTGACCTCTATGTTAGATCAAAAAAGACATTCACTCTGTTAGAAATACAAGTTAAATGAGCAATTATGTATTCTCCATATCAAGTTTACATGTATAAAATCAGTCTCTTTGACCACAAAGGTACTTTTCAAAAAGAACTTCACAAGTTGTAGACCCCAATTTTTGACAGGGGCTCAAGGCATCAGTTTGTGATGCTACAGAGTTGAATTAACATTGTCTCATATTAAAATGACGCTGTAGCCCAGGAAACCTGTCAATAAAGCTTATGTGACATGATAAATTGTCGTTTGCTGAGTTGCCATGGCAGACTGGCTCCAAAAATTTGAAATCCTAACTTTTTTTGGGGGGGAGAAGAGAGGAGAAGGAAAAGAACTAGCTACAAAGCAAGAAAAATAATAAAACTATACTATTAGTAAATAACTGTGAGCTTGTAGTAGAAGTAGTAGATGTTTAAAGAAATTTAGGTTATGATGTGTTTAAAAAGCACCCAACCCCCACAACTTTTCATGATATTTACACAAATGGTCCCTTGATCTTGTCATGATTGGTTAATAAAATAACAAAATCAAATGAAATGGACACCTGATTAAACAGAAAGTCAGATGTACTTCTCACTAATTTCTTGAGAGGATAAAATTACTAGCTTAGTTTTCTCTTTTACTAAATGCATATTTTCTGAAGATAAAACAAGGATATTCCCTATCTAAACTATTATACTTAATAAAATAAGTGACAAAAACATGGCGACACAATAACTGGTGTCTATCCATCGTAATTCCTCTTTTAGCAAACTGACAACAAATGCAAGAAATTATGATGATGTATGTGTTGTTTTTATCTTTAGACATGACAGTGAATATAAGAAAAACTTGAACTGAAATCTTTCATGTTGAGATACTTACTGTACCTGTGAGAGCACTCTCATAAATGTCTGTTTTGACCAACTGTGTAACACCAGAATGTCATGTAACTTTAACCATTGCAAGGTGGGTACTCTTTCTGGTGAGATAGATTCTTACTCTTAGAAATTGGTTCCTAATGAGGTGTATTAAAAAAGTAACACACATTTTCTGAAGATCAGTGCTGAACAAATACGAAGTCTACAACAAGCAATGAACATGCAATCAAAGTCCAAACCAATTTATCAGTCCTTAAAAAAAAAAAAAATCCCCTGAAAGTTTTTGGGAAAGTAGGGGAAAAATGTACATTTTAATCTAATGATGGTTACAGATGAACTTTAATTGAACTTCCATATTAAAAAAAATAAAGTAGAATTATTTCAAGTAATTATTTGTTTATCTGCTTTATCTCTGCTCTTCTAGCAGTTATAATCTAATGCATCTCTATTCCCAAAGTAGTGATTTTTCTCTTAAAAGAAGCAAATCCTTTACAATTTCTGTTTTCCTTCACTTTTATTTAAAATAAAAAGTTATAGATACCTTTAGTATATTAAATTTTAGAGTTATGGTTACCTATTAAAGATAAAATGTATTAGTAATTTAATTATAATGATGAACTGAGCATCTTCTTCCTCTTTTTTGCATAAAAAAGGGAAGTAAAGAAAAACCAAAGAGCGGATGTGGAAGTAACTATGATTCATTAGCTTTGTGAAACTTTTACACTACAGTGATTAGAAAGAACTGTTTCTTCTGTTATAACATGTTTAAATTTACAGTTTAACAATCTATATTCAAGTCTCCACTTTAATTAGCCCAGAGTATGAATGTCAGGATCACTGTAATCTAGAAAAAGGAAAAAAAATAAAATCATGGTTTTGCCCAATTCTTTAATACACACAGAAAGACAGAAAATCATACAGAACGACTGAAAATCAAAGTAGAAATTGTATAGATATAGCAATGGATTACCCACCATTAGAAGAGTTTGCCACTTAGATGAGCAATGCTAGTGATCAAATAACTTCACTCCTTTACCTTATATATGAACTCACACAACAGAAACACATTTAAGTATATTGTTTTATGAATATGAATGCAATCAACAGTTGACTTTATAAATATAAAACTGTTACTTGTGGTCGGTTAACTGGAAATTAGTTAGGGACAAATTCTTAAAAGCATGATAAAATTGCATGGGATTTTGTTTTGAAACAACCCCAATGATAACAATTGAAGCTAACAAAAGCTAGTCCTTGCAGATGAATGTTGAGGACTCATCACTGAGTTAGCTAAGCAACTCTACCATTTGAGTCATGCATTTGGAATATTCTGTTATTTGACTTAGTCTGTAAGTATAATTCCTGTGGTGCATGTTTGTGTCTATTTGCATAGCAATAATACGAAAACCAGGAAAGCAGGGGAGTTTGACATTGAAGACGACTGGAATAATTGTTAAAAATATTGGTTGTCTGCGAAAAAAATCTCTCAGGAAGCACCAAGAAAGTAAAATGTCTTTGTCTTTCTAATATGGCCACTTTGTGTTTCTTCTTTAAGAGGCAGTGAAAAATATTGGCACTTCCTAGGATAACCTTTGTGCAGCAATATTCCTTGCAGTCTGCAGCTTTTATGCCAGACTCTTTCCTTCTGCCAGAAACAGTGTTTTATGGTGTTGTACAGCTGTCCCAGGCCCTGTCCTGGGTTCAGCTGGGAGAGGGTTAATTTTTTTCACAGAAGCTGGGAGGTGGGCATAGCTAAAGGGATATTTGATACCATGCTGACATCAAGCCCGGGATATAAGGGGAAGCTAGCCCGCAGAGGGGTGGGGGTTTTTGTGAAGCGTCTTGTTGGTGAGGTGTTTCCATTGTATCAGTGTTTTCACTGTATTCTATATCCTGTCTTATTATTATATTTTTTTTTTCTCATGTTGTGTTATTAAAATCTGTCATTACCTCAACTCATGAGGTTACATCCTTTCTTTTTTCCTTTCCCCCATCTTACTGGGAGGGGGAAATGCGGGTGGGGGAGGGGAGGGAGTGACCGTGTGGTGGTGGCCCTGACCCAAGACAGTCCTTTTGGGACTCTTAATGGTGAGGTGACCTAAGTTTCCAGTATCCATTGGACATATAGTTTGATGCACAATCACAGAATCATGGAATGATTTGGATTGGAAGGGACCTTAAAGATTATCAAGTTCCAGCCCCACTGCCATGGGCAGGGACACTTCCCACCAGACCAGGTTGCCCAAAGCCTTATCCAACTTGGCCTGGAACACTTCCAAGGATGGACTCAAACAATGTGTTTAATGCCCACATGCTTCCTCTTAATCTACTCAAAGAGTAGGAAAAATCATGCTAGGCCTCTCAAAAAACAACAAATTAATATATTTTGTGAGTGGAGATAATGAAGAGGCCTAATGAAATATGGTAAGAGACGTGCTTCACAAAAGAGATTGCCAATCATTTAGAAAATATTGTGCATGAACAACTGGATGTTATTTTATAATTTAAAGGTCTACTCATGATTTACTTTCAAAGTAACATACTTTTATGTGTAAGGTTAAATCACAGGAGCATTTAATAAATGGGAATACTTAAAAAAAATCCCCAGTCTCTTAACTGCTGCTATAAAGAGTTAACTTAAATACTTTGCTGCTTTAATATCTTCTGAAATGATCTGTATTTATTCTGTTAACAATTGTGTAGGCTCATTAATATGGTTAATGAATTGATCTTACTGTTAAGTTGCTCAATGCAACCTACAAATAACATCGTGAATATTTAATCACCCATTGATCTCAGTCAGCAGATCCAAACATCAGTCAGTTGTATCAGATAAATCTTCATAGTTTCTTGGCATGCTGTCAGTTACTTGTTGTAGTAAAGATATTTTACCATTTCAAGAAGTCACAAACAGAGAATCATCTTCTGTAGGAAGAAGAGCTCCCAGCTCCTTTCTTTGACACTACGGACATCCACATATGCCTGGTCTTCTTTTAGTTCCTTTCAATCTACTTTTTCACTCTGAAGAGGAAGGAGTTGGAAACTCAGTTTTATAGATTTCCAGATTTCTCTGGCACAATGCTGCTAGCGCAACTGCCCCTGTACTAGAGGGTCCATTACAGGTTCAGCTTCAGAATTACTCCTTCCAATAGTTCAACAGTTCTGCCTATGGCAAGGCAAATGAATTCTGACATTCACTCCATCAGTCTACTACAGGTTTTTTGTCTTCCAGTCCAGAACACATACATTATATTCTGCAAGAGATGAGCTTTTTCACTGAATGCATTATCTGCTTGCTGTCTGATAGCAATGTTAATGACTCTGCTGATTCTTTGAATTTGGAGAAGTGGAAAGCCAAGATCCCTTCAGATCCAGGCATTTCAACACAGCTGTTCTGTTCTCTCAAGGACCTGTCTTATGTCGCACAATTATGCCTATTTCAAAATGGAAGTGAACCTCTTTCATGCCAGATTCTCCAAATACATAGTGGTAAGGTAAGAGAGAAAAACAATATCTCACCCCATTCATAAATAAGAGATCATAGAAAGCCAGATTTTTAATTTGAATGAGATTTTTGCCCTGTTCTGAAAAGTACCATAATGTAATGAATACTTTAGCAGAACAGAAACCAAATTTTTGTACAGGACGATATTCCTTGGAAACATCTTTAAAATATTGATAGGAGAGGTGCCTGCTGAGGTGCAGGCTTCGTCTCCTGGTGATTAAGGCTTACATACTCATTGGACAAAGGGAGAGAAAGTCATATTTAGTCTAGTGGATAAACTCGCTGAATATGAAGCCTGCTATGGAGATTTTTCAACAAATGAAACAGGAGGAGTGCTTAGAAACTTGTCATTACACCATAGTGTTTTATGACTGAACACCACAGATGATGGTGGTTAGTACCACTACACTCACCTGAGACACAGGTAATTTTGTTTTAAGCAGTTACTGTGAAGTAAGTAGAAACATAATTTGATTCAGTCCACATATATTTTTAGTGAGTCCCAAACCACAGTGTTACAGGGCCTTGGTGGCCTTTCTGTGAGTAGCCCTCCAGAGGCTGTGAAGTAATTAATCCTAGAAATTCTTCAACATTGTTGATATTTTTCTTCTGGTTTTGCACTTTTTCAGGAAATCAGTCTTAAGTGTATGGTGAGGAATTGGTGAAACGTGTTTTCTCACTGTGAAAATGTTATTGACTTCTAGCTTAGCAGCATCCTGTTAAGCTGAGAAATTTAACTTTGACCTTTAACTGAAGTTACTTTACCATTGGATTCACCATCACTTGAGTGCTATCATCCAAAAATGTTGCAAGTCATGAATATTGAAAACAAGAAATGAAATATAAAAGGGTGGTATCCAAGATTTTAACAGAAGCAGTTTTGACTAGTGCTCAATAGTGCTACACTAATAAACACTTAAATTCTATTGTATTCATAGGTCGCGTCACCATTTAACTTGTTTTACAGTATAGATTTAGAAGAGATAACACTTTCTTAGACTTTATAAATTTAAGAATACACTCTGTTCTAAAGATAGAGCTCAGAAAACTTCATTTGTCTAATGAATAAATTTCTTTCAGATTTTTTTTGCCTTTGTTTCTTTATCACCCTGGAATTGAATGAGATATACTAAAAAAAATGAGGAGCGTTTCCGCTGAAGGCATGTATGTGCTTTTCTCTCAGGTCACTAAACATCCTCAAACCACTAGATTTCTGAAAGCTGATCCACTGCAAATAGATAATTAAACTATATTAGTAATAATACTCTGCAATGTGACTGAGGAACCTGGCTCTAAATGATGACAGAGATTTTCCCTGGAGTACTTTCAGTGTGTTCTGCTGAATAAGTAGTCAAACAGAAAGACTTAGACAATTAGCTTTTCAACATTGAAAAGGCATACTCTATTTAGAAAAAAAATATGAATTTTCTGTCTTTTGCTTTGTTCATGAATAAATATACAACTGAAGTTTATTATTTTTTGGTGAAATAGAAATGTCTGGTTTCCATTTAAAATTTTAAACTCAGCTTTTAAAAAATGTTTTAGGGAAATAGGTGTCTCTTCCTTCACACTGTTCACATGTCAATATAACAGGTAGGTATCCAACTCATTTTCTTTACTAGTTGACAGTTCTGAAAAAACCATTAAAAATCAGTAACAAAAAAAAAGTCTGTCATTGATCCTCTTTAATGACATATAGATTGAGCATAAAATCAGCCTGCATATTTTATAGAGACACAAATATAAAGGTCAAACCAAGTAATTTAATATTGTTTGTTTTCAATAATATTGAACTAGCCTTAAAAATTAAAGCACTAAAAGATTTGGCCCAATTAATTACTCTTTAGTTAGATGGTCTTCACAAAATCACAGAATCACAGAATGCTAGGGATTGGAAGGGACCTCGAAAGATCATCTAGTCCAATCCCCCTGCCGGAGCAGGAACACCTAGATCAGATCGCACAGGAACGCATCCACAACTCCACAACATCTCTGGGCAGCCTGTTCCAGTGCTCTGTCACCCTCACTGTAAAGAAGTTTTTTCTCAT
>VZTO01007992.1:0-12311 GCA_013400615.1 Syrrhaptes paradoxus | reverse complement strand
GGGTTTGGTTTTTTTTTTCCTCTGCTCCTGCCCATGTGCCCAGTAAAGTGGGGACGAGGCAGCGGAGACAGCCTCACCCAGTCTGGGCTACGAAGGAGAAGAACTTGTCCTACCTGTACAGCACACCGAGCATCTCAGCGAAGTATTTTATATGGCTGCCTATTGAAGGGGAAGGAGGAGGCGCAAGATATCTCCAAAAATCACACACGCCCTTGAACACGGCGAGGAACTAAACAAATTACTGTCCCAAACCATCAGCCTAAAATTCTGAACGCCAGGAAAGATGACAGATTTCCTTTGTCAAAGCTCTACAGCAAAACCAGCTAGAGTAAACAGTGGCTGCTATCTGTGAAAATGAGCTGAAACCCCTTCCCTGCCAGCGCCTGAACCAGGCGTGTTCTGCTGTGCGAGCCACAGCCAGGCTCCAGTTCCCCCAGTAACTGAGGTGCAGCCTCCAGCTCCGAGAAAAGCAGTTCTCAGCAGAGCGGATAAACGACAAAAAGAATTCTATTTAAGATACAAAGGAACAAACCCCCTTGTTCCCAGTGCCGGACAGAAAGGAAAGCAGGGGTTCTCACATTCAGCACGTCCTGCCGGAGGGTCGCGGGCTCCACGCAGCTGATGAGGCGAAGCAGCAGGTCCATCATGGCCGATGTGTCTATGTGCTTCAGCACCAGGCTAATGAACTGGTCTTTTTTCCTTAAAAATGCAATCACCTAAAAATAAAAATGTCACCATCAGTTGCCAGCACACCACAGGGACACGGCACACACAACTCCCTTCACTGCTTGTCCCCAGCCAATCCTCATGCAAAGCAGCTGCTGAGAAACCCTCCGGAGAACAAGAGGAGAGAACATCTCGTCTCAAGGCACCGCTAACTCAGCTCTTTCCAGCTATCTTTTCTTTCCTCTGAGCCACGAACAAGCCCAGAGCACCCAGGAGCTGGTGAAGCTGGGGGATTTTCCACTCCGCTAAGGCTGGCAGCCGTCACCGAAAAGGATCAACGCTGGACGGGAATTCCTAACACCCCCCTCAGCCCAGGACTGCGGCACCCCTCCTACAGCACGAGACCGGGGCACTGCTCACAGAACGAGACGATGCCAGGCAGGGACCCAAGGATGCACCGATCCGCCGCGGCACGAAACCCAGAGCTTCAGCTGGGGCACTGGAACATCCCGGCTACCGCAGATGGGAACCCAACACCCTGCAAAGGTGGTTCAACCAGCCGGCATCGCCCCGAGGGAGCAGGTCCACAGAGCTTCCCAGAGCCCGCTCCAGCCTCCAGGACCACAGGGATCCGTTTCTCAGCCCTAAGGACACAGCGAGCCCACGAGGACAGCAGTGACACCGCCCCACAACACCCAACGTCAGCGCATTGACCTGTGCCCGCGGGTCAGGACAAAGCCCATCACTACCTGTTCCGTTTTTCTTGCAATGAGATTCCCGATAGTCTTACTGAAGAAACTGGCAAGCAAAGGGTTCAGAGGAGGCTCGTGATCCAAGAAGTCGTAGAGGATATTCAGCAGGGTTTCGTCCCCTCCCAGCTTGTCGTTGATCTGCGGCACATCGGAGGTGAGCAGTTCACAGGCTGTGTTCGGATACCTGCAGGGACAGAGCCAGAGCGACTAGAGGTGAAATGAAAACGCTCAAGAAGATCTTCCCTCGTGGAAGTGATGAAGGGTGGGAGCATCGCCCTTCCCGGAGGCAGGGGAACAAACCCCGACCACAGGAGAAGCAGGGCTCCTCTCCACGAGCAGCACCATCTCCCGGACGGTGTTTTCCCCACTGACCTGCAGCCGGTTCGGGTTTCCAGAACCGATGCTTCACCCATTTCAATATACTTAAAGCCTCTTTAGATCTTTTAAGTGGGAATCTATTTGCAAAACTAAAATTAACCCCGAAATTGAAGGCTGACTTGAAGAACGCATCTTTTATCAGGTTTCTAAATGATTTCCCTAAATTACTCTTTCCACTACTGCAGCTGAATTAAACACGAATTTTTTTAACCAAGAGGATGAGGATTTAGAGCCAGACCATGACATCAAACACAGAACTCCCAGCAATGAGTACACGCTCTCTGCAAGCAATTCACAGCCAGCCTCTTGAGTGTCATTTTTTCAGAAATGTCTATGGGCATCTGTAAAGTGAACTTCTTTTTCAGAAAATATCCCTGTGCCTGGGTTAGATAAATTTGCTCGCTTAAATCAGAATACGCAATCACATGTGACAGCTGATGAAATGCCTTTTTTCCTGACCTTGTTTCTTGCTCTTCGAAATAGGTCACAGGATCGGAGAAGGTAATAACGTGTTTATAATTAATATTATGTTTATGATCAGACAAAGTGCAAAAACCAAAGTGCACGCATGCAAACAAACTAAAGTCAACGCACAAAACCAAAGCTCTTTGGGGACTGGAGGCTGGAACTAGATGATCTTTAAGGTCCCTTCCAACCCCAACCACCCCATGACCCTGTGACTGTCAGTTTTGCTAAAAGACAAAATTTCTTCAGGTTGGGGTTCTCCCGTTCCACACAGCCACACGGCACCGTGCCGCCACCACCGCACGGGCTGGCTCTGTCCGTCACTCGTGGGACGGAGGGGTCCCGCAGGGGACGGGCGGCTCTCCTGCACGCACACTGCAAAGTTTCCATGGTTTTAAAACCTCATTTCAGCCCTTCCTTTTGGTGCTTGAATTTCAGACTCTAGCTACTGTCCATCTCCACGAAGGACTGCAGAGATCAGCTCCAGGAGAGACCCACCCGCCGTGGCTGGGGCTCCTGCGGCCGGGACCAGTCCCACCAGTGCTGTGAGCTCAGCCCAGCACGGAGCTCCACTCCGGTTTCCCCGGTTCAACGACACCTGTGATCCTGGAGCCACAAGGCAGCTGGACTCTGCTCCTAAAGCTGATCGACTCGTACCCCACCAACTGCTGCAAGCCTCTGACGGGCTCTCGAGCGGCTCGGCGGTTCTGAGCACAGAGCAGGGGTCCTGAACCCAGACCTTCCCGCCCAGCGCCCCTTCTTATCCAGCTGCCTGAAGCCGCTCGGGTCTGATATCAAGCGATACAGATTAACAACAAATCCCATCCTTCACCGTTCGAGCGTTTCCTCTCCATAAGCAGGGCTAGTCATCGATTTCCTTCCCAAAACCAAAACGAAACCATGCTATGTACTCAAAACCAGGACAATTAAATCGTCTAAAAAACCCATGCTCCTCCTTCACATGGCACAGTGACTTTCCGAATCAAAATCCAGCCGCTCCACAGCACACAAACCCACCAGATTCCCCCCTTTTCAAGGTCTACCGCTTTTTGTAACTTCAGACACAAGCCAGCTCCAAGCTCAACCCAAGCCCCTCCTGCAATACTACGATTGTTTCTGCAGCACAAAGGGAATCTCTCCATAAGCTAAACCCTATTTCAACAGACAGCGAGATTTATTTTCTTCTAGATGTCATCTCAAAGGATGACAGCCCCGCAGAAACGCGCCGTCATTCCTGCATCTGGGTGTTGGGGGTGTTCAAGAAACGTCTGGATGTTGTGTTGAGGGATATGATTTAGTTGGGAAGTATTGGATATGGTTGGACTGGATGATCTTCTAGGTCTTTTCCAACCTTATAATTCTGTGATTCTGTGATCTCCACCGCCTCCGCACACGACCTGCGAGCGAGGAGCAGAACCCGGGCTGCAGCACCTACCCGCGGCTTCCCTCTCACCTGGGATGAGTTAATTTCTGCCCTGAACCTCATCCACAGAAAATCAAGGAGAAAAACCTTAAGAGCACCTCCTGAACTTGAAACGGGACCTTGAGCTCTGATCTCCCTGGTTTCACCCATCTGGGAGGGTTCCTAATGACCACCCAGCCGGGAGGGAAGAGCGGAGCGGCTGCAGGGCTTTGGGAACCTCAGCTGGGTCCTCGGGGTGACCAGACGGATGGATTGCTGGGGCTGGTAGGAAAGGACGAGACGGGAACAGTACTGTGCTGGGGTGTGAACAGAGGGCACGCTCCCGTCCCACGTACAGCCCGTTTGAGCGTGCCACGGTGTAACGGCATCGCCAGGACCCCTGGCAGGGACAAGACACCACGAAAGGAAGATCTTTCTGCTTGATCCCACGTGGCCGTTCTCAGCATCTGCCCCTCTTCTGCTTTTCGCTTTCCTCCGCCGGCTGCCCACCGCCTGCTCTTCCCAGGGGTGTGCCTCAGCCGGACCCAGGAGTTCTGGACCCGCGGCTGTCATCCCAGCACCACACAGGGGTCAGGATGCTCTGCTGGCCCTCGGCTCTCCCCAGCTCAGCTCAAGCCGGAGCTGCCTTTCAGCTACGAGGCTTGTGAACCATCACTCTGTGCTCACCTCTACCCTGGGAATCGTTACCGCTTTGCTTGGGTTACATCCATTCAACGGAATTTTTATTTTGGAAGAAATTCCAAACCTCAGCCTTCCCAATTTACGCCTTACTTCACTGATCACACTTCTTTCTGGTTCTTCCCAAAGAAAATTCTTCAGCGGGTGAAGACACGTGTTACAGGACAGCCCTTCTGCCAGTGCTCGGGGCAGAGCCTCCGGCTTTCGGCCACGAACACTCGCGCTCACCGTTCATCCAGGACTTCCAGCACCCTGCCCACGAGGTCTCCAGAGCCTTCCCCAAGGTGCAGAAGCTCACCTAAAGCCCATCCCCGTCTGCGTGCCCCTCGGGCCGTCACTCAGCACCCCGTCAGCACCGGCTGCGCCTGCTGTGTCACCGCTTGGCTCCGGGAAAGCNGAGCCACAAGGCAGCTGGACTCTGCTCCTAAAGCTGATCAACTCGTACCCCACCAACTGCTGCAAGCCTCTGACGGGCTCTCGAGCGGCTCGGCGGTTCTGAGCACAGAGCAGGGGTCCTGAACCCAGACCTTCCCGCCCAGCGCCCCTTCTTATCCAGCTGCCTGAAGCCGCTCGGGTCTGATATCAAGCGATACAGATTAACAACAAATCCCATCCTTCACCGTTCGAGCGTTTCCTCTCCATAAGCAGGGCTAGTCATCGATTTCCTTCCCAAAACCAAAACGAAACCATGCTATGTACTCAAAACCAGGACAATTAAATCGTCTAAAAAACCCATGCTCCTCCTTCACATGGCACAGTGACTTTCCGAATCAAAATCCAGCCGCTCCACAGCACACAAACCCACCAGATTCCCCCCTTTTCAAGGTCTACCGCTTTTTGTAACTTCAGACACAAGCCAGCTCCAAGCTCAACCCAAGCCCCTCCTGCAATACTACGATTGTTTCTGCAGCACAAAGGGAATCTCTCCATAAGCTAAACCCTATTTCAACAGACAGCGAGATTTATTTTCTTCTAGCCGTCATCTCAAAGGACGACAGCCCCGCAGAAACACGCCGTCATTCCCGCATCTGGGTGTTGGGGGTGTTCAAGAAACGTCTGGATGTTGTGCTGAGGGATATGATTTAGTTGGGAAGTATTGGATATGGTTGGACTGGATGATCTTCTAGGTCTTTTCCAACCTTATAATTCTGTGATTCTGTGATCTCCACCGCCTCCGTGCACGACCTGTGAGCGAGGAGCAGAACCCGGGCTGCAGCACCTACCCGCGGCTTCCCTCTCACCTGGGATGAGTTAATTTCTGCCCTGAACCTCATCCACAGAAAATCAAGGAAAAAAAACCCCAAGAGCACGTCCCGAACTTGAAACGGGACCTTGAGCTCTGATCTCCCTGGTTTCACCCATCTGGGAGGGTTCCTAATGACCACCCAGCCGGGAGGGAAGAGCGGAGCGGCTGCAGGGCTTTGGGAACCTCAGCTGGGTCCTCGGGGTGACCAGACGGATGGATTGCTGGGGCTGGTAGGAAAGGACGAGACGGGAACAGTACTGTGCTGGGGTGTGAACAGAGGGCACGCTCCCGTCCCACGTACAGCCCGTTTGAGCGTGCCACGGTGTAACGGCATCGCCAGGACCCCTGGCAGGGACAAGACACCACGAAAGGAAGATCTTTCTGCTTGATCCCACGTGGCCGTTCTCCCTGTCTGCCCCTCTTCTGCTTTTCGCTTTCCTCCGCCGGCTGCCCACCGCCTGCTCTTCCCAGGGGTGTGCCTCAGCCGGACCCAGGAGTTCTGGACCCGCGGCTGGACCCAGGAGTTCTGGACCCGCGGCTGTCATCCCAGCACCACACAGGGGTCAGGATGCTCTGCTGGCCCTCGGCTCTCCCCAGCTCAGCTCAAGCCGGAGCTGCCTTTCAGCTACGAGGCTTGTGAACCATCACTCTGTGCTCACCTCTACCCTGGGAATCGTTACCGCTTTGCTTGGGTTACATCCATTCAACGGAATTTTTATTTTGGAAGAAATTCCAAACCTCAGCCTTCCCAATTTACGCCTTACTTCACTGATCACACTTCTTTCTGGTTCTTCCCAAAGAAAATTCTTCAGCGGGTGAAGACACGTGTTACAGGACAGCCCTTCTGCCAGTGCTCGGGGCAGAGCCTCCTGCTTTCGGCCACGAACACTCGCGCTCACCGTTCATCCAGGACTTCCAGCACCCTGCCCACGAGGTCTCCAGAGCCTTCCCCGAGGTGCAGAAGCTCACCTAAAGCCCATCCCCGTCTGCGTGCCCCTCGGGCCGTCACTCAGCACCCCGTCAGCACCGGCTGCGCCTGCTGTGTCACCGCTTGGCTCCGGGAAAGCTTCCCACCTTTCCACCAACCCGAGTGACTCTGCATCAGCAGCTGCCCACGTCTACCACCCACCTCCCCTCCGACTCCACGTGCGGATGTATCGACGGCACAGCACAGCGTGAGGACTGCCAGCCCGCGTTTAGGGGTGTCTGGGGATCGCCATGCTGTACGGGGGCAGATTGACCGGCTCCCAGCCCCTTCCGAAGAACCGGTGTCCTGTCTGCCCCTTCCATCCCGCTGCTGGAAGCTGACCCGGTGAGCAATCGCATGTTTGAAATCACTCGGGTGACCACCAGCCACTCCTAACATCACTCTCCCGATTTTGCTCCATGGATGCTCCAGTTCAGGGCAGCTCCTCCGACTCTCCCCTATAAGGACGGACGGACAGACACCACTTGGGGATCTCCTGAGAAGTCCCTGAAGCGAGCACCAGCACAGACAGCTTCACCAGATTTTCTGCTGCGGTCGTATCCTCTACACGCGGATCACCCACCCGCCCGACACGTTTGCCGAGGTTTCCTGATTTTTTGGGTTTAGAGTCCCAGAGGCTTTGCCTTCAGCCTCTCAACCCCCCCTGTCCAACCTGATCAACCCACCGCAACACCCGTTTGCTGTATCTGGACACAACTCCCCTTCCTGAGGATGTACTTTAACCTCCGATGGATTATTTGCTTTTCACCAAGCCAGTATTCTACATCAGGATTTTTAAAAGATCTTTGTAACACAAGCTCTGCGTTTACCACGGGCCACTAAAATGCTTCCAGGCCCGCTGTGAGCTCCTTACCCCTTCACTTCCTAACGAGCTCCTCGTATTTACGCAGTTCCACTCCTAAAAGCCAGAAAAACCAGCCCCAAGCCCCCGATAATGCTGTTTATGTCTTTTCTGCTCCTATGAGGATGTTAAATCCGAGCACGTTACAGCTACGAGTACAAAGTGCTTTTACAAGTTACATTTCCCAGAGCCCCCAAGGGCACATGAAGAGTTATTTCCCCTTTTTCTGGCTCATTGCTCCACGAAAAAGGCACTCCATTCCTAAAACTTCATGTGCTTGTGATATATACCCTGTCAACGGGCGGAGAGAGGAATCCTCGCACTGTCACAGCACGTTCTGCTCCCGCAGCCTCGGCCGTCCCCAGGTTTCACGCCCTTCACCCGTTCTGTCTGGGCTCAGCATCCCACCCCGGCCCCGCAGCCCCTTGGCCCCCGGCACAGCTGCTCCCCTTCCCTGCGGGCTAGCACCCTCATCGCTGGGTGGTCCCAACAGGTTTAGGGAGCACCCCAGTGGGTTCATTATAAACGGACACCCCGGTTCGCATGGTTCACACACTCCTCCTCTTCCCTCCAGCCCTCGCCTGTGCTCAGCCGGGCACTGGCCGCCGCGCTCTCCTCTTGGCCGTTTCCCTGCTGAACTTCATCAGCTTCCACCCTACTGATGTTTCAGGAACGAAGCATTCTGACGATTCCATTTCCACAGCACGCACGTCCTTCCAAACCTATCCGGTTTCTCCCGTTCCGCTTTTAAAACTTTCATAACCTTTTCCCGAGTGCCAAAAATCCGATTCCGTTCGGATTTACACAGAGGCCACTCTTCCTGCTCAGCCTTTATTTATCCCAAAAGCTTCCCCAGTTTCTGAGAAACCTAAACCCTCTCTCCCCTCTCCATGCTTTGAAAACGCTTCTCTGCCTGGTCTACCTATGGGACTGGAAGCATTTCCCCAAAAAACTTCACAAAATCAGCATTATTTGTCCCGGCAAGCAGCTCCTGCTGCCACCAAGGACTCGCTCATCGGCCCGTGGTGTGCAACCACGCTTCCCACGGCCAGACCGGCTTCTGGAGCAGCACCTCACAGAAGGTTCAACGCCAGCAGCTGACGAAGAGACGGGTGATGCCGCTGCTACCGTAACCCCTTCTCAGCGCCAGGCTCTCTCCTCCCAGCACGGGGCAGCGCTGGAGCGTGGCTCCGTCCCACCGCCTCCTCTGTGCTCCTCAGCAGCCAGCCTGGCTCGAGCCGCCTGAACCCCTGCCACCTTCAGAAGCCGATGAAAAGGTGAATAATCCCGCACGCGGAACGCCAGGACACCTGGGAGCAAACACTGAGCTTCCCTCTTCTGCTGGTGTGCACTGAGCATCTTGCTTCTGGAGAAATTCTTGTTTGTCCCCAACTTTCCTTATTCGGATACAACAGGCAAATGCTTCCACTTCCACCCTCCAGCACACAGATCAGAGACATAAACCATCTGGGAGCTGAGAGCAGCCACAAAAGTCTCAAAAAACCCAGGATGTGCAGCAATGATCGTGCAGTGACGCAGACAGCACATGGACTGGTACTGGCACGGGACTGGAGCCCCTCATCCTCTCCTCTGCCTGCACACACCCAGATTCCAGCGAAGGACCCCGAGTCTCGCGCTGTCCAACACTTCCCCTGCTCATCGACTCTCAGCACCGAGGAAGCGTTGCCCAAACTCCCCCGTTCTGAGCTCGCACTTGTCTCGGGTCAGCTGTGCCCGCACCGCGGCTGAAGGGCTGCAGGGAGCACGGAGCCGCCCTGCCATCCCCAGTTCCTCTGATGTGGGACCCAGGAAACGACGAACTCCAGAGACTCGTGTGCCATGTCCCGGCTGCAGAGTGTCTGTCCAAAATCTGCATCTGTAGGACCAGAACATATAACTGCCGGTCCTGGTTCCTCCCGGCAACGCAGCTCCTACAGCAGAAGCCTTGCGATCAGAAAACTCCAAGTCACGACATCAAGTATTTCCTGGTGTTCACCCACCTGGCAACGGTCACCTAAACCCCACTGATCAACCAGGCAACGACCCCAACCCACCGCTTCTCCCGCGGACTGCACCCCACCGCAGCAGCCACCAGCACCGACCCCCAGCACCAAACTCCCAGGTTTTTATTTACTTAACAAAAGAAAAACAAACTTCCCAAATCCCAAACATAAATATTTTCCAGTATACATTCAGTTACAAATGTACAAACACAGCTTGTCATGAGGATCAACCCATCTGAAGGGTTCACCGGCACAAGGAAGAGGCTTGGCAGCGTCGGGTGAGCTNAAAGCCAGAAAAACCAGCCCCAAGCCCCCGATAATGCTGTTTATGTCTTTTCTGCTCCTGTGAGGATGTTAAATCCGAGCACGTTACAGCTACGAGTACAAAGTGCTTTTACAAGTTACATTTCCCAGAGCCCCCAAGGGCACATGAAGAGTTATTTCCCCTTTTTCTGGCTCATTGCTCCACGAAAAAGGCACTCCATTCCTAAAACTTCATGTGCTTGTGATATATACCCTGTCAACGGGCGGAGAGAGGAATCCTCGCACTGTCACAGCACGTTCTGCTCCCGCAGCCTCGGCCGTCCCCAGGTTTCACGCCCTTCACCCGTTCTGTCTGGGCTCAGCATCCCACCCCGGCCCTGCAGCCCCTCGGCCCCCGGCACAGCTGCTCTCCTTCCTTGCGGGCTGCACCCTCATCACTGGGTGGTCCCAACAGGTTTAGGGAACACCCCAGTGGGTTCATTATAAACGGACACCCCGGTTCGCATGGTTCACACACTCCTCCTCTTCCCTCCAGCCCTCGCCTGTGCTCAGCCGGGCACTGGCCGCCGCGCTCTCCTCTTGGCCGTTTCCCTGCTGAACTTCATCAGCTTCCACCCTACTGATGTTTCAGGAACGAAGCATTCTGACGATTCCATTTCCACAGCACGCACGTCCTTCCAAACCTATCCGGTTTCTCCCGTTCCGCTTTTAAAACTTCCATAACCTTTTCCTGAGTGCCAAAAATCCGATTCCGTTCAGATTTACACAGAGGCCACTCTTCCTGCTCAGCCTTTATTTATCCCAAAAGCTTCCCCAGTTTCTAAGAAACCTAAACCCTCTCTCCCCTCTGCATGCTTTGAAAACGCTCCTCTGCCTGGTCTACCTATGGGACTGGAAGCATTTCCCCAAAAAATTTCATGAAATCAGCATTATTTGTCCCGGCAAGCAGCTCCTGCTGCCACCAAGGACTCGCTCATCGGCCCGTGGTGTGCAACCACGCTTCCCACGGCCAGACCGGCTTCTGGAGCAGCACCTCACAGAAGGTTCAACGCCAGCAGCTGACGAAGAGACGGGTGATGCCGCTGCTACCGTAACCCCTTCTCAGCGCCAGGCTCTCTCCTCCCAGCACGGGGCAGCGCTGGAGCGTGGCTCCGTCCCACCGCCTCCTCTGTGCTCCTCAGCAGCCAGCCTGGCTCGAGCCGCCTGAACCCCCGCCACCTTCAGAAGCCGATGAAAAGGTGAATAATCCCGCACGCGGAACGCCAGGACACCTGGGAGCAAACACTGAGCTTCCCTCTTCCTCTGGTGTGCACTGAGCATCTTGCTTCTGGAGAAATTCTTGTTTGTCCCCAACTTTCCTTATTCCTTATTTGGATACAACAGGTAAACGCTTCCACTTCCACCCTCCAGCACACGGATCAGAGACATAAAACATCTGAGAGCTGCCACAAAAATCTCAAAAAACCCAGGATTTCAGACAGGGTCTGGGTAATGATCGTGCAGTGACACATGGACTGGTACTGGCACGGGACTGGAGCCCCTCATCCTCTCCTCTGCCTGCACACACCCAGATTCCAGCGAAGGACCCCGAGTCTCGCGCTGTCCAACACTTCCCCTGCTCATCGACTCTCAGCACCAAGGAAGCGTTGCCCAAACTCCCCCGTTCTGAGCTCGCACTTGTCTCGGGTCAGCTGTGCCCGCGCCGCGGCTGAAGGGCTGCAGGGAGCACGGAGCCGCCCCATCATCCCCAGTTCCTCTGATGTGGGACCCAGGAAACGACGAACTCCAGAGACTCGTGTGCCACGTCGCGGCTGCAGAGCGCCCGTCCAAAATCTGCATCTGTAGGACCAGAACATATAACTGCCGGTCCTGGTTCCTCCCGGCAACGCAGCTCCTACAGCAGAAGCCTTGCGATCAGAAAACTCCAAGTCACGACATCAAGTATTTCCTGGTGTTCACCCACCTGGCAACGGTCACCTAAACCCCGCTGATCAACCAGGCAACGACCCCAACCCACCGCTTCTCCCGCGGACTGCACCCCACCGCAGCAGCCACCAGCACCGACCCCCAGCACCAAACTCCCAGGTTTTTATTTACTTAACAAAAGAAAAACAAACTTCCCAAATCCCAAACATAAATATTTTCCAGTATACATTCAGTTAAAGATGTACAAACACAGCTTGCCATGAGGATCAACCCATCTGAAGGGTTCACCGGCACAAGGAAGAGGCTCTCGGCAGTGTCGGGAGAGCTACAGGGACACTGCTGTCCGCGGGTTTTGCACAGGCACCGCGCTGAAATCATCCCGTGTATTCACTGCACGGCTCACTCTCTTCTGGGGGCTTGACTAGTGAAACCGAATCAAGTTCAGAAATTTGTAACTCGGAGCAGAACGCTCTCTGCCTGCAATCTGGGTAAGAACGTGCTGAAGGTACCTGTGGGACACGGATTATTCTGCCTGTGAAGTTCTGCACCACGCGCAATGGGTTGCTTTTTATTTTAGACAAACTCAACGCTAAACCATTAAAAATAAAGAAACAAGCTTCAAAAACCTACTACAAACGACAAAGCGCTGGGAAATATGTCACAATACTTAAAAAGCCTTTT
>VZTO01007990.1:100822-112055 GCA_013400615.1 Syrrhaptes paradoxus | reverse complement strand
TCTTCCTTCACCTGCTGGGTGCTAATGAGACAGAGTCATAAGCACCCAGATAGGTAGACTAGATCAGACTAACAAGGCCATCTGGCACTAGCATTGTTCTTAAAAGGCCCTAGTTCTGAAATTAAAACTGGACTGACAATGTCAAATACTAGGTTCTTCTGAATTTCTTCCCACTTTTCCTTTCTTTCAGAGTTCATGCCTTGTACTCTCCCTTTTCTCTCCCCACCTGCACTACTCCACACAAGCACTGCCAGCCCCACTCTCCAGGCCATCGTTTGGGGCTGGTGAGAATACTACTTCAGCTCAGACTAATATTCCAAGAGCTCATCAACTAGGCTTTTTCTATAGTCAACAGAGAGAGACAGCTATCGTCAGAGCATGATGCATCCAACAAAAACCAGAGTACATGATTTTTCAGGGGTGACCCTCTCCCTTTAACTTAGATTTACTTCTACCCCCATTGACAAAGTTCAGCATTCCTTTAGCGTAAGAACATCATCTTGGACAAAACTACAGGTTTATTTTGAACAAACTGATACGAGGAGATCAAGAACTTCACATGGTAGACTGCAAGAGGTACAACCAACTGAAACAGTTAACACTGCCATCAGTTACTGGTTACGACACAGACTCAAAAGCTCAAAATGGGAAGACATATCCGTATGCACCTCTGGTTTTCATTCTTTTCCTCTCTTTCTTCTGGGAAAGTCCACAAAACAGTTTGCAAGCAAAACATTTCTGTTGAGCAAATAATTTTTTAACCCTTTGTGTTATTTATTTGGTTCCTCAGTGTATTTGGATTGCAATTTCAATTTCTAAAGAAAGTACATCAATCTTGGAAAAAGATTAAAGATGAGTTTCTCAAGTGATACGCTTTAATGAAGCTATGACAAACTATGTACACTTACCTTGGACGGAATACATCCAACATTCAAACACGTTCCACCTAAGGTTTCATTTTTTTCTACACAGACAGTCTGAGGGAAAAGGGGGAAGGAAAAAGAACTTTTTAGCAAGACTATGCCATCATTTCCTTACAGGCTATCTGACAAATTAGATGATGACAAAGACCAGGCATTTACCTGATAACTTCCTCTACAAATTCTCATTAGTTTCACTCCTAGATTTATTTTGTGGCTCAGATTTTCCCTTAAAAACCACAAAATGGCTGTTTGTAACAAAATTCTCTACCAGAAGAGATCCACATTCCTCACTGAACCATTTGTATTTTCATACAAGTTTCAGTGCTGTTGTTCCCCTACAAAAATCCACAAAGTTGCCTCAATTAAATACAACATTCAGCTCTATGATTAAAAATGTTCTCCTTCCAATTAAAAAAATGCAAAAAGCAAAAAATTTAAATCATGCAAAAGATTCCTAAAAACAAGCAATCACAAGCAAACAACAGACAAATGAACCAGTACATGTTAAAATCACATGAAGTAATCTTTTCTTTAAAGCAAACAAAACTCCCAAACCACCACCATTTCCTTCTCTAAAAACACTACCCTGCAAGACCCACTGCTAAAAAGTTGTGCCCATCTATAAAGAAAGAAAGAATAAAAATCAAGTGAAGCAAAGCGAAGCAAAAATAAGATCAATACCAACAGGGATGAAAAATATTTCATCTTCTTCTCAGCAACTTGCCAACATCAGTGTGCACAAGAAAAAAAACAGCTGACAAAACTCCAAGTAAAAACAGATCACTTGGAGAGGAAAAGAGTATCGTAAACCTTTTTATAGAAGCAAAAGAATTGGCATCTCCTTCTTTGCAAAGTGCACACATTTTCAAAGTAACAGCTCCTTTGTTTATACTCTAAGAGCTCCAATCTGCTGATAGAAGTGACTAGCCAGGTGAAAGCCCTTCATAATTTCTTTTAAATTGCTGCTTTTGTGCTAAAGTAGAGGTGATGGAAACATGAAGAGCAGGATATGCACTGGTCCCCCATCTACCTTTCCCCCTGTTTTAAGCACATGAATGTATGAAAAATGATCCAAGGGCTTTAAAAACTGCACTATGGATCAAACGGCACCAGACTGCTCCTACCTTTATCTGACAAGGAGGTTCTGCCTGATCCACTTTACATCAACTTCACCAACAAGGCCAAGCAAGGCTGTTGAAAAGCCAATGCCCAGAGAACACTGTTGGCAGTTAACAGGGGATGCTGTGGTGGCAATACAAGGACTTGTGCTAGCGGACATAGCACTAAAATTCAAGGTTAAAGTTCAGTAGAGCACACTCAGGTTCTTCCATGGATGGTGTAACTACAGAATCTCTCTTTTTGTCAGTCTCACAAAAACATCTCCTTGCACTCCTCAAGGACAACATAAACATTCTTCATGTTTATTCAGTGCTACAGGTGACACATGCAAGCATGTCCAAATATTGTGCCCGCTCCGACTAGCTGTAAAGCGGTATAACAAAATTGTGTTCTGCCATGACAAAAACAAAATCCAGGGCAGTTTTTAACCTCCTTGTTATATGGTATCCTATTGTTAATCACAGACACAGAGGAGCTGGGGACCACATTGCTCCAGGCAGGCATATAGCCACAAAAAGTAATTTTAGAATAAACAACATGAACTTACATGGCAGAAGGCCTCAATCTCAATTAAAACCTGCAGCACTGAGCACCATGTTTTCTTGGGTACTAATAGCTCAGTAACAACCTACAGCTAAAAGCAAGAGTATTTATTTAGACAAAAACAAAATCAAAACCATGGATAAAGACAATTCAGTTATCCACACTAGGTCACAGGCAGATGTAAAACCTCTTAATGGAATCACAAACATTGATATTTTGGTACAGTTACACATTAGACGGCTGAAAGACACCCTGACATCACAGAAACAAGTTGTGGTAGTGATGAGCAATGAGAGGCAACACTTAGAATTACAGAGAAGTTTAGGTTGAAGGGATTTCCTCTGGAGGCCACCTAGTCAAACCTCCTGTTCCAAACACAGACAACATCAAAGATGTATCGGGTGGCACAGGGTCCTGCATAGCCAAGTTCTGAAAATATCCAAGGGTGAAAACAACATGCTATCTGAAGACTACACCCCATTCCAGTGTTTCACTGGAACTCCTCCATTCACCAACAGGCGTTCCTGTCCTTACCAGGTGGTCTAACCAACTAATCTTTGTCATGAAGTCCAGATGTCATAATTCAAAAGCACTGAGAGCTATCAGCCTGAAGGAACATGCTCAAGACTGCCAACACTGCCCTTCTCAGATTTCAAAATAATTAAGAATAACACAGTGCCAAGACAGTAAGTTGGTCTCATATCAAGAGCTGAAGGTAAAAAAATAAACCTGATGAAGTCACATTCCCTATTTTCATAAGTTTAGAAAATATGAAGTGCATTATGCACATTACAACTCTCACAGTACTCCACTAGATGACACATTAGTACATAATAAAGTTGCCTCTCTGAAAAGGCATTCAAAAAAACTGGAACAACAGAGATGAACATAAATAAATGTAAAATAGATACTACAGTATTTCTACAGACACATTTTCAGCTCTAAAATTCTCACATGACAATAGAATTCCTCTACTCACATTCAAAAAGCATATGAGTTAAATATTGTTTTTTCCTCTTTTAAGTTTCCTCAATCTGTTCCTCAGGACAGTTTTTCAGTGGCCTTTCTGTCACTATCACTGTCTCTTTGGATTTTTCCCCCCCTCTTTTTTCTTTTCTTTGTTTAGAGAAAAATTCCTTCCTAGCATTCTCTTCCCACCTTCTCTTCCACAAGAGTATAATCCCACCTCATTTATCACTTCCAGTCAAAAGCAACCTGTCCTGAGCAGCTTTGTCAGCAGCAGGGCTATAGACAGCAATACCTTCACATGTCCATTTAAACTTCTGTACTATCTGGGCAAGCAAGGTAAAGAATGATTACTGACACATCAACAGCATCTGGCGGCCCAAGATGTGACAGAAGAATTTCAGTTTTTCAGTATCACACAAACATTATATCTGGATGAATATTCTGCTGAGTGAGGTCTCATCTCACCTTAAATCCAAGCTGAGCTGCTTTGATGGCAGCAACATACCCTCCAGGACCAGAGCCAATAACTGTGACATCAGCATCAACTGAAACAGAAAACATTTGAGTTATTTTTGTTTCAGCAATTAACACTTTACTGCCAAAATATCAGTTTATAATTTTTTAAATAATTCACGTTTGAAAATATATTTTTTAAAAGCAAAATAGCACTAAAAATTATGCAACTTAATAAACTAGGTTTAGATAATTACACCTCACAT
The DNA here is from genome assembly GCA_013400615.1 of Syrrhaptes paradoxus. NCBI lineage: Eukaryota > Metazoa > Chordata > Aves > Pterocliformes > Pteroclidae > Syrrhaptes > Syrrhaptes paradoxus. Next base: position 107,782 of record VZTO01007990.1, on the reverse strand, counting down.
TTGAAAGTAACTCTCTAGACAAAGGGAAAGGTTGTGTAGAAGTATTCACAATGCAGTAAGACCGCCTGTCTTAAATTTCACAGGGAAAATAATCTAAAATGAAATGAAGAAACTGAATTCTGTCTGACATATCCCTCTTGCTATAGAACCTTGAAGAACTTAACCTAAGATGTCTGGATAATTTATTATAACATTTTTTTAACATAGCTCCTATTGATGTTTAGTGCAAAAGGTAAATGCTTACTGAATGCCATAAAATCAGTAGTTTATAAAAGAGAAAATATAGCTGAAATAGGTATCTACGGAAACTCTGTTGGTTATGAACACAGCAGAAACTATGAACTTCGTACCTAATTTATATCTTGTAACCACAATCATCTTTGGAATACTAATTACCATAATTGTTCACATGTTACATAAAGTTCAACTTCTATTTGTAACTTTAGCTTGATATCAAATAAGGCAAATAAGCCACTATTTTTAATCTAAATCTCCATGCTGACATGGATTCCACTGTCACCTGGCAGGCTGATTTGAGTTTAAAGCACTGCTTCAGTTTTTGCAGTTTTTTGGGGGGTTGGTTTTGTTTGTCCAAATAAATTGTTCACAACTAATTACCTTGATCAGCATAGGTCCTTTGTGGCACTGCACAAATTCCTTGGAGACCATGATGAATTCGATCAAAATGGCTTCTCTAGAAAGGGAAAAAAACTTAAGCTTTACAAGCTGAAGAAAAATAAGCATTCAACCACATACAGATAAACAGTTACAGTCACCATTTAATCACAATAGGACCAACATGACTGAAGTGGACATGGAGGGGGCTCTGACTGGAGCAAGAGGTAGAAATCACTTTGACATCTACCTACTCTGCAACCTGAGTGGATCTTTACACTTGTTTTCATTTCAGCCTCGCCTAAGGCTGCCTCTAACTACGCAAACTTTCAACCCTACACACAGGGCTCCCCAACAGCTAAATTATATGCCACCCGCAGGAGCTCACATGAAAAGCATGGTTGTCCCATAACCATCCCCTTCAGCCACTGCCTCTGAACGGGCCACATCTCAGAGGTGGTTCTGGAGGACAAGATTTTTTAATTGTAATGCGACAGCACCGCACAGCTGCTACAAGCATCCCACGGGCGATCATCCCGTAACTGGAGCAGAGGAGGTCCCTGACGGGATTTGAGGCCCCCCGCGCTGCCCCGAAGGCGGGAAGCGGCCCCCTGACAGCTGGTGGGTTCCACAACCACCACGGTCCCCGCCCCCGCTCCCGCCTCCGCCCGGCCGCTCCCTCCGGTGCGGCCTCCCGCGGGCCGGGGCCGCCTTCCTCTGCCCCGGGAGGACCGGCAGCCCACAGGTCACACGGCAGCAGGAACAAGACCCCGAGCCCACCGCTCCTGGGGCGGCTGGACACCGGCCTGGGTCCAGGCGACACCGCGAGCAGCGCGTCTCCTCAGCCGAGCCCAGGCCGCGCTGGGCCAGGAGCGACGCCTCTTCTCGGCGAAGGGGGGAAAGCGGAGAAGGGAGGGAAGCGCAGCCAAGCCCGCGGCCGCCAGCCGCTGCGCACGCCCCAGGGCGCCTGCTCCGGCTCCGCCCGCCCTCATGCCCGCTCCCGCCGAGGGGTGGGGGGGCGTGAGCAAAGCCCAGGCCCGAGTTCCAAAGCGCGACGCGGCTCCGCTCGGCTCGGCTCCCCCCGCCCGCCCCGCGGCGGTGCCGTCCGCTGCCGGCGCCCTACCCGAGCGAGCGCGCAGGACACCCTTCCCCAGCGCTGCATGGTCGCCGCGCCCCTCAGCCGCCGCTCCAAGGACTCCGCGGACTCGCGCAGGCGCAATGGGCCGGGAAGGAGGAAGAGCGGCAGCCGGGCCGCGGACGGCTGGAGGAGCGGGCGCCACCGCGCGACGAGGCCCCCTGGCGGAGGCGGCCGCCGGTTACAGCGCTGGCTCCGCTCGGCTCGGCCGGGGCCTGAGCGGGCGGGGCGGGGACATGCGGATGAGGCTGTTAAGAGGCAGGGCGCTGCCGGGACGGCTCTGCGCAGCAGCTGGTACCGGGGGCTGGAGCCAGCACTCGGGTCAAGCAAAGCAGCTCACAAACCCACAGCTAATGGGTCAAAGTAAAATTCGGGAACAAACAGCGAAAGCCTAAATATTTCATTTTTCAAAATGAAACCTCTTTCTTCTAAATGAGAGTGAAATGTACATAAACTCAATCTTTTAAATACTCAAAAATATAAAAGCTATTTCATTTTGGAAAGAACTCCAAGTGACTTGCTGTAACTGCTTTCAATTTATTTAATCAGGAAAAACTTGAATAAGAATATTGAGACATTTTAATAATCAACACAACTTAAATTCATGGTATTTATATTCTTCCAGACTATTTGTTCACTAGAAAAAAAACTTCACGCCCCTGCAGTCCTCTGTTATTTGCGCTTCAGCATGTCAGTATTTGACAATGTAAACCCTGCACTACCAGCAATGCGCCAAGACCAGTTACTTCTATACTGAACTCCACTTGGTTTAGATGTGCGATATTCTGTTCAATTTATGCTAAAAACATCTAAATGTGACTTTAGATAACTAATATCCAACACAGTTCATAATATTGATTGCCTGTCTTGCCCAAAAGTAAAAACACATTCTGTGAAAAAATGTTCCCAAGTTTCCTAGACTTTCTAGTTTCTTGCACAAAATCGAGATGTCCATGAGGTGGCAGTGTTCTGTCGTTTCCCAGACAGAGCAGCACATCATTAAGCACAAATTTTGGAGATCCTTTAGAAGAGAGGCATAATATTAATAAATACCAGCCTTTCTGATTATAGCAGATTAAAATTATTTAGAGGAACCACCCGTGAGAAGAGCAATTCACCCATTAATAAAATATGGTCAGATCTGTTGAAAGTGTACCAGCTAACGAATGTGCCAGCACCTCGTAACACTGTGAAAGCACCTGGGTTCAACATGAAAGGCCATATTCAGCATTCCTCTTTTGTCTTTCTATGTAAGGATTTCTGCTTACACCTCCAGCAACATCGGAGAGTGGATCTGCCTGATATTTTTATATTTAAACCCCTAACTTTTAGGCTGGCTAATGAGAAAGCATCCCAGAGATCCCTGATTCTTGCAGAAAAAGTATCACAGCCCGTCATTGCCTTCCATCCTCACTAATGAGGAGAGAGACCAAAGAAAATAAAAAGCACAAATCCTCCAGCTGTAGCTGACTGAAAGTCCTCAGCCAACACATTAATTCTCCATGGCCTCCCTCCTCCCCGGTGCACAGCAGGGTACTGGAGCCCTCCCCTCTGCACAGGCAGTGCTCAGCAGTGCGTATTTCTGGGAACATTATTTTTTTTCCACACATAGATACAAAAGCCATAAGCACATCATTATTGCTAGCATGAACAAGACCATGTTCTGCAATGAGAATGTCTCGGTGCTCTGAAGGACACGCTTTGGGCACGTCATGTCTGGCTAGGAGAGCCGTGTCTGGGTAGCAAGTGCAAGAACAGCACAGGGCAGAGAAAGTGGCTGCCCATCCCTGCCCCACTCTGAGAGGGAAGGTGAGGCCCCAGCAGAGCTGATGGAAAGTCCTGCTGGGAAGACTCCACAGAAATGCAGCATCTCTTCACACTCCCAGTGTCCCAGATGGAGGACTCAGCCGTGGGTTCATGCTGCACTTTAGAGTGCAGCTTTTTCAAATTAGAGAAAATGCTGATGATTACTGTGGCTACCGAAGGGAAAGCATCTTGTGTGGTGATTCCTTCAGGACCCAGGAATAGCAAGAGGGTGTAGGGGACCTGGAAGAATGCAGAAAGCATGAAAGCGTGTCCTGGTGAATGGAGAGAGTAGGAAGGCAAAGGGGCACAGGGGGAACGCAGGGCTGGACCCCTCTGTCCATCTGCTGCAGGCCTGGCAGTCACCTCTGAACAGTCTTGCCCATTAACTGCGTGTCACTTAGGGTCATGGTGGCTGAGACTGCCTTTCTGAACCTCCCTGGGAACCTTGCTGGAATTTGGAGGTTGTTAAATATTTTCTTGAGGTTTTACACTTCTGAGTAATAAAGACCATAAAGATCAGATCCTCAGTGGATTGCCTGTAGGACTGTGGTAGTTGTAAACCGTGATCACCCAAGTCCTTTTTGTTCTTTTGTTCCTGGCGTGACTCTGTCTCACCATTCTTTGTCTGTGGCACTCCTTTCATTACCACTGAGGTTACGGTACCTGAGTACACTCCTGCTTTTTATTGCTTTCACGAGTACATGTGAAATGTCCCTGTGCCCAAAGCAGGCTCCTGGGCTGCATGAGGAGGAGTGTTGCCAGCAGGTCAAGGAGGTGATCCTTCCGCTCCGCTCAGCACTGAGGAGGCCACAGCTGGAGTGCTGGGTCCAGTTCTGGGCTCCCCAGTACAAGAGGGACATGGACATACTGGAGAGAGTCCAATGAAGGGCCACAGAGATGAAAAGACTGGAGCATCTCTCCTGTGAGGACAGGCTGAGAGAGCTGGGACTGTTCAGCCTGGAGAAGGGAAGGCTCAGTTTACAATGTCTGTAAATACCTGAAGGGAGGGTGTGGAGAAGATGAAGCCGGGCTCTTCTCAGCGATGCCCAGTAATGGGACCAGAGGATGTCGGGACAAACTGAAACACAGGAGGTTTTGTCTGAACATCAGGAAACAACTTTTCATTGTGAGGGTGCCCAGGGTGCCCAGGGAGGCTGTGGAGTCCCCATCCTCAGGGATATTCAAAAACCATCCAGACATGGTCCTGGGCAACCAGCTCTAGGTGGCCCTGTTTGAGCATGGGGTTGGACCAGAAAACATCTAGAGGCCCCTTCCAACCTCAACCATTCTTGATTCTGTGTCAGGAAAATAAGCTGCATCATGAAGTTTTCTACTTAGCTGCCCTGAGAAGAAGAATCAGGTCTGACCTGGAGCCGGAGGAAGAAAGCTGCAGGGGCATACTGAAGTCAACAGAGGGCAACATGACTGCATAGACTAAGAGATCTGCAAGGATATTTTGGAGAGAAGTAGAGCATTGTATTCCTTTGAAATACTGAATATTTTCTTGTGTTACAAATAGCATTTTTATAGATATGCTTATGCACCCATGTTTATTTGTACATATCAACATTATCAATCTAGATAGACTACTACACTGGCTCTGACTTGGGAAAACGGAACTAAAAAATCTACCACGCTCATCCAAGGATTGGGTAGTGTCCATCAGTGTCTTGTACCTTGCAAAGCCATACTTAACAAAACACGTTTTCAGATTAGTCCTCCTGTCTTTGGCAAATTCTGTTGGCAAACTCTTCTCTTTGGTGACAGTAAGCACCATGTCAGGGTAAGGTATATCTGGAAAGAGACATGGGTGGCATTTTGTTTCGCATCCTTGTCCAAAGCAGGGTACTGTACTGCTTTCTAGACTGCTCAGACTACTGCTCTGCTTAGAAAAGCTTCCTGTCACTCAAGCAGTAAATCAAGATGAGACAGAAGTGGAGAGAAAGTTACAGCAAGTCCATGACCTCTGTTTGAGGTTCTGCACCGATATGTGGGCAATATGGGACGAATAGGAAGGAGGAAGGCAAGTGGGACTGGGCTAGGTGCAAAGTAGCAACATATCTCAGATTCATTGAAGAGGCAGGACAAGTGTCTTGAAAGCATATCAGGAGTCCTGGTATGTACTCTGTTCTGCAGGTATTTTACAAAGATCTGTGGCTCCCAAATGCTTGCAGGAGAGTTAAGTGGTCAGGACATTCCTCTGCGAGCTGGAGCTCTGAAGGAACACACGTAGGCAAGCAGGGGGCTGGGGAGGCTGAAGCACTGCATTTTTGAATCAAAGGGAAGTTAGAAAGAAGTCCCAAACCATACAAAGGGCACCAAAGCTGGGTCTGGTGGCAGGACCCATTTGGGTTCTCTCACACCACATGGTGACCACAGAAAAGGGCATTGGTTGAAGCTGAACTATGACATTCCTAAGACCTTGTAACATAGCATGGTTAAACACCCAGCACCCTGCCCTGACAGTGGCTTGCGGGTGAGCTGCAATCCAGCTGCCTCACCTGAGGGATTGACTGTTCTGTGCATTTAAATGTTAGGCACCTTGTGAAGCCATCCTCCTAAAGCAAGTACCTAAATTCCCTGGGTGCTCAGCAGGTGCCTTTGAAAATAAGCAACCAGGAGAACCTGGTTGCCTATCTTATATGTGTGTACCAAGGTTAACACAATCTTCCTCAGGGCCTTCAAGGATTCCTGCCTCTGCTTTTATTATCCAGGGAAAGCAAACTATCAAGGCAGGACTTATCTCACCTCACTGCAGCTGTCAAGGTCGGACGTGTGGTTTAGCAGGTCTAATAGAAAGCTAGACTTCTGAGCTCCTGTGGGGGACTCAGAGAGACTGGCAAATTCAGAAGGTTACTCCTCCTGCCCAAGGTGGCTTGCAAGGATTCCCCTCCAGTGGCTGACTCTAGCACTGCTGTCTGCTGAGCAGAGAAGGGACCCAGGTGACCTGTGTTAAACATCTAACTTTGAGATAGTCTAAGGTGGTGGGAAAAAGCTCACCCCATTTAAGGAGTGCCTCCATAGGCATGGAGAATTTGGGTGCTAGTTGGGTATCTTGGGTAGTTCCACCAGCTCCTGCCTTGGGTGTCCCAAGGACACAGCTGCTCTGCTGCCCCTCAAAGGAGGCAGAGATTAATCTCCTTTTACGCATCAGTTTGCTTAATTACATCAAGTCCATGCTGCAGAAAGAAAGTGGGAGCTCTATGTCTGATGTCACAGAATCACAGAATCACAGAATGTTAGGGATTGGAAGTGACCTCGAAAGATCATCTAGTCCAATCCCCCTGCCGGAGCAGGAACACCTAGATCAGATCACACAGGAACGCATCCAGGCGGGCTTTGAATGTCTCCAGAGAAGGAGACTCCACCACCTCTCTGGGCAGCATGTTCCAGTGCTCTGTCAC
>VZTO01007990.1:47150-100571 GCA_013400615.1 Syrrhaptes paradoxus | reverse complement strand
CTGGTGTTGTTCTTGCCCAGATGCAAGACTCTACACTTGCTCTTGTTAAATTGCATTAAATTTTTCCCCGCCCAAATCTCCAGCCTGTCTAGGTCTCGCTGGATGGAAGCACAGTCTTCTGGTGTGTCAGCCACTCCTCCCAGTTTCGTATCATCAGCAAACTTGCTGAGGGTGCACTCTACTCCCTCATCCAAGTCATTGATGAACATATTGAATAGCACTGGTAATGTCCCTCCCTTCAATTTCCTTCCTGCAGGAATGAGGAACTGGTGGTTAGCAAAAACGTAAACTGACCTGCAGGTTAGAGGATGATTGTGTTCCAATGAGGCAACATTGTGGAAAGCCCTACTGCGAGGGTGAGAAGCAGCAGGTTCAAAACACCATGTCATGGAAAACAGACAAAACCTGAAGGTCAGTAGTACGTAAAAGCAAAACTGAGGTTATGTAATCCTTTCTAATAAATTGGGAGCTTGCATGCAGCATGATAGCATTTGGTCTTGGCAATGCTTCCCCTTCAGCAAACCTGAGTGGGTTTGGTATGTTTCAGCGTGTCCTCCCGATCCCAGCAGGCTGGAGATCAGCAGCTTCCATCTGACTTCCTACTGGGTATTAATTATTTCTCAAAAGCAGTGAGTGGCTTTTCATATCAGTAACTTGGTGTACCTTGGAAAACTCTGTTCCCCGCACATTAGTCAGTTCTGAAAATTTGTGACCTTCTAGCTAGAGAGGAGATTACAGATGAGGTCGGTGTGGCACGTGAAAGCCTGGTTTGAACATGGGAAAAATCTGTGTTATTTCTAGTAGATTATGCAAAAGAAAAAATTATTCACTGCAGGATAAAACTGTGCAGTGCCCATCATTCAAAGCCTTTGCAATGTGAATTAGGGCAGGATTATGTCTCACTGATGTTTTCCTTTTCCTGTGCTAAATTGTCATTGCCTATTTAATCAGAGCTGATCATAAAGTGCCAGTTCATTTTCACTTTTTCTTTTTTAAAAAAGCGCTTTCATTTTTTTTTGAGCTTCCAGTTGAATTTTCTGGTTTTTAATAACATTCAAAACTAAAACTACAAATATTTTGCGTTTCTTAAACACCTGTAAAACTTGTTTGTTCTATTGTCGGAAAACATGTAAATCTGAACTGAGGTGGAAAGTTTCCACACAAGTTTTCATGTTAACTAAAATCTTGCTTTTGTCCTCGAACAAGACCATTAAAAAATGCAGCGGCTATGCAGCATTTCATTTTCTTTGACTCCAAAAGCTCTGACAAACAAGGTAATTAAAATAAAAATAAAACCTAAATATCAAGGCAATTAAGTTGCAGACGCCCTTCAGAGATGTATTATATCAAGGAAACAGCACACTTCTGCTCAGGCGATGGGTTTTCTCATGCTCTACTCTCCTAATCAAGAATCTGGCCTTTACATTCCCTGAGCAAGGGAGTTTTGTGGCTAACAGGAAATTCTGAACCAGGAGTCAGGGACATTTTCTGTGTTCAGACAGAAAATCTTCGGAGTAATAAATTTGCATTGTTAGATCACCTTGGCTTTATGAAAGTCAAAGTTCTCCCTGAAGCACAATGTTATCATGCAGCTTGGAGCTTTCTCGGTGATAAGAGGGCGATAAACAGCGTGTATTTCCTGCATCTAAGATCACTGCAGTGTTAACGTTGTAAGCACTGTATGATACCTGGACAGGAGAACATCCCGATCTAGCGCAGCAAATCAACTAACACCATGAAAATCAAGGTGCCCTTTAAGAACCATAATTGGTACGGATTAGTTATACTAACATTGCTGTTTACTCATGATATTGTGTGCTAATCTGTTAATATAGTACATTATCACAAAGTTGTGCACCTGGGAGGCACTAACCCCATGCTACAGGCTGAGATTCAGCTGGTGAGAAAGCAGTTCTGGAGAAAAGGGCCTGGAGGGGCGGGTGGACACCAAGCTGACCATGAGCCAGCGATGCACCCTGGCAGCAGAGGCGGCCAACAGCCTCCTGGGCTGGAAAAGTCAAAGGGTAGCCAGCAGATTGAGAGAGGGATTATTCCCCTCTATTTGGTGCTTGTGAGACTACATCTAAAGATCTACATCAAATTTCGGCTCCCCAATGCAAGAAAACATGGTGACAGAGGCATCTGGCACAAGTTGTAGCATGAATGCTGTGCCCTTGTTCTCAGCACCTGCCCAGCCCTCCCTGAGGCTATCTGACCTGCTCTCTAGGAGATTTCCAAGGAGATTTTACAATGCTGCTGGCTACCTATTCCTCAGCTCTAGTACCACTATCGGTAGAAAGTTTCACATCTACTTTAGATCTGCTCTGGGCGGGTTACTGTATCAAAGAGCACATTTTATCAATTCGATACAATTTGTTCTTGAAAAATGTCTGTTCACCATTGCTTATCTCTTTACTATCTTGAAGGTGCTAAAATTTATATTAAAATGTTGAAGTAGTCTTGGATTTCCTTGGTTTTCCTTTCTCCTCTAGTTAAAAACAAAGTAAATCTTTTCTCACCCCGCAAGACTTCAACATCTCATTGCTCTACAGGCCTCTGAAGGCAGTCAGAGGTCACTTCTCTGACTCTTTAAATAGTCCAGGATGAATTTCATCAAGTTCTGCTAACCTGGGAGCCTTTACCTGCCATCTCTAAGCAGAAGTCTATAAGCAAAAACTTTATGTATACATTTTGTGTTTATTGTTAGGATACATAGATAGAGAAAAAAGAGGTTAAATAACATTAAGACAATCTAGACTGATATATGACTAGTCTTTACACTAGGGGTTGGTGTTTCAGCGATGAAGAAATGTAATTTTGCAGGTAGTAAAACAACATCAAGCCAAATGTTGCCTGAAACTCATTGTACATAAATATAAGAAAAGGAAGGAGAGAAAAAGAAATACACAGAAAAAATGAGGGTTAAACCAAATAAAAGCAGCATAAATTGCACTATGAAGTGAACAAGCACAGAGGCATGAGCTACCTCTACTTTAACATGTAGTACCTTGTACTAGTTTCGGCTGCAATAGAGTTAAATTTCTTCATAGTACTAGTATGGACTATGGTTTGGATTTGTGCTGAAAATAGTGCTGATAACACACGGATATTTTCGTTAATGCTGATCAGTGCTTGCACAGCATCAAGGCTTTTTCTGCTCTTCACACTTCCCCACTAGTTAGTAGGCTGGGGGTGTACAAGGATTTGGGAAGGGACACAGCTGGGACAGCTGACCCCAACTGACCAAAGGGATATTCCATACCATACGACATCATGTTCAGCAATAAAAGCTGGGGGAAGAAGGAGAAAATGGGGGCATTTGGAGTGAAGGTATTTGTCTTCCCAAGTAACCATGACATGTGATGGAGCCCTGTTTTCCCGGGAACGGCTGAACACCTGCCTGCTGACAGGAAGCAGTGAATGAATCCCTTATTTTGCTTTGCTTGTGTGCACGGTTTTGCTTTACCTGCTGAACTGTCTATCTCAGTCCACAAGTTCTCACACTTTTGCCCTTCCAATTGTCTCTCCCATCCCACTGGAGGAGTGAGAGGCTGTTTGGGCTTTACTACCGGCTGGGGTTACACCACAACTTGTGTATGTGATGGGTTGACCCTGGCTGGATGCCAGATGCCCACCAAAGCCAGTCTCTCTCTCCTCTTCCTCAGCTGGACAGGGGAGACAAAATGTAGGAAAAGGCTCATGGGTCGAGATAAGGACAGGGAAGGATCGCTCACCGATTACCATTATAGGCAAAACCAGACTCGACTTAGGAAAATTAGTTTAGTTTATTACCAATCAAATCAGAGCAAGATAATGAGAAACAAAACCAAATCTCAAAAAAACCACCTTCCCCTCACCCCTCCCTTCTTCCCAGGCTTAACTTTAACCCAATTTTCTCTACCTCCTCCCTGCCCAGCAGCACAGGGGGATGGGGAATGGAGGTTGCAGTCAGTTCATCACAAGTTGTTTTGGCCACGCCTTCCTCCTCAGGGGCAGGACTCCTCACACTCCTCCCCTGCTCCAACGTGGGTCCCTTCCATGGGGTGCAGTCCTTCAGGCACAGACTGCTCCAGTGTGGGTCCCCCATGGGATCACAAGTCCTGCCAGCAAACCTGCTCCAGCCTGGCCTCCTCTCTCCATAGGGCCACAGGTCCCTGCTCCAGTGAGAGCTTCCCATGGGGTCACAACCTCTTTCAGGTGCATCCCCTTGCTCCAGTGTGGAGTCCCCCATGGGCTGTAGGTGGGTCTCTGCTCCACCGTTACCCTCCATGGCTGCAGGGTCTCTGCTCCTCCGTTACCCTCCATGGCTGCAGGGGCACAGCTGCCTCACCATGGGCTGCACCATGGGCTGCAGGGGAATCTCTCTCTGCAGAGTGGATTTGTACAGCAAAGCAGTTGGTGCTGAAGACCTGAAACCCACGTTTCAGTGTTTTTCTTTATTTTGGATGAGCTGTAGCCTGGCTCTGATGAACTCCCCTTTGCAGCTGCTCCTGGATGCACCTTTGGAGCAGAACGTCCTTTTTGTTCCCATCCCTAGGAATCTGTTTCACGCTGTCTGAGGCTGCTTCGCCATGCAAGCTAAAGCAGAGGAATGGGAGGTGATCAAGAGATTTGCTACAAAAGTGGACATGTGTTCTGAAGCAACACACTGATGTAGATGCTCCCAGTGAGACTGCAGGAAGAGACTGCAGGTGCTCAAATAATAAATCTATACGAGAAATTTTGGATATGACACTGAAAGAGAACAGGCAATTTAGAGAGAGACTCAAAATCATGTACATGATCCTGATAGCTTACTCATACTGATGCCACAAGAGGAAAGAGCATCAACAATCCTATAGTTCTTCTAAGCTGGCCACAGGGTTACCTTTAGAGGTTTACTGGATAACTAATGTTAAGTACTATTCCTCTCCAGCCAGCCTTAATAAACATTGAACCCCAAAATGTGGACTTCCCCTTCTGTCCTACATCTTAACACAAGTTCTCATTGTCATTAATGCATTGACATGGAGAAGAGCTAGGAGCTGTCTGTTTGGATTTTTTTTTCCCACTGCTTAGGGTCTCCAGCTTTCAGTGGGTGAGAGCAGCCGGTGCTGGGATGGCAGGAGTGAGGAAGAGGCAGGTCCTAGCCCTACGGTAAGGAGGGCCCTGGGATGCAGCCTTGGGCACTATGCTCCCTTCTGGCAGCTTGGTTTGCCCCCCTCCAGCCCAACATGTCATGCATTGTGTCTTTCACTCTAAATTGTGTCCTAGAAAGCACTTCACATGCTTGAGTTCAGTCACCTTTCCTAATCCTCAACTGGACACCAGAACAAATGTGCTTCTACTGCCGACACTCCTGGACTCAGATGTGCAGGAGCCTGGACAGACCTTCTCTGCTACCCCCATGACTTCTCCAGTAAGGAAGTCTTCTTGCTTTCAGGTTCATGGACTTGTAGGCAACTTCTCAGTGCTTGAGGGAGGCTAAAGCACAGTCAGAAATGAGCCAGGGAGTGAGTAAGATGGAAAAAAAAAATAAAATTGATACAAGCACCCAGCAGCTGCAGAGCACGAAAAAGGATGTGGAGCAGTTTACATGCAATTGGGTGCAGGTCAGACTGCAGTGTTTTCTGCTATCAGCATCTAAACTAACCAGTTTTAGCCCGTTCAGGTATGTCTACGTGAGTGGGAGTGAAGTGCAGTCATACTCCTAAACATGGCTTCAGGGTGATAGGAGTGCCTGGATAAGCTCAGCAAGGCTCAGTTTCTCTGGGAAGAGGATGTCTGTGGATCTTCAAGGCTGGTTCCAAGTAGAATAAAAAAAGAAGCATCCAAAAAGGTAATGCTCCTGTGCCAACTGCTGGGCAGATTTGTCCTCACTGCCCTGCTGGGTCATCAGATGCTCTAATATCCCAAAGACTATGGACTGTGCATTGTGTTGCCACCACAAAGCCCACTTACAGTGCTGTTCGGGGGAAGCCTAAGTATTAGAGATTAATTTCAAATCTTTTGCTTTGCTATTGCTCCTCCAACCTGCTTTATGCTGTAAAACTGTGATCTGACTATGCCAAGGGTAGACCTAGTAGGTTTACTTGGAAAATTGCAGAGCAGACCCACAGTGTCTGTCCTTGCCGGTAGCTGCCAAGTTTCCACTCATCTTTCCTCCCTTCACCTTACTGTTCCTTTTCTATCTGTTCCTCAGTCAAGATACACATTAGCACCTTTGCCATGGGGCTAAGGACACAGCAGCAAAGCACAGCAAAGGTTTTGGGGTGCTGGAGAGGGGAGCAGGACCTCCCGATTAGCACCCGCAGCCCCTTAGATCAGCCCAGCTCACCTGACTGAGCCGACCTGGGAGGCCACTGTCAGCTCAGCAAACACACACAGGAGTTGTCTCATCGCACCGTGCCAGAACCTGCACTGCTCTGCCACGACCCACAGTAGGTAGATGTTAGAAATCCATATGCTTCCTAAAGCCCTCTAACTTTTTCAAACCTCCCTTCAGTGGCACCTGCCATTACACACCAAGGACAGGAGTAAAATCACTGGGCATTAAACGTCTGCAAAGTCCACACCTGCATCTAGGTGACTCCTGTGGAGTGCCTCTGCAGCCGGTGGGAGTGACAGACTCACAAGGCACAATTCAGATGACTTCCTGCAGACAGCCACCATGGGAAGATGGGCTAATCACACCCTGGAAGTGCCCGTCTTTTTATAAAGACAGCTGAGTGTGACAAGTTTAGCTATGGGCATCCACACCAGTCTTCTTCCATGAGCGGAGGCTTCTTTTGATCTGAAAGAGGCAAGGGTCCTGAGGGACACAGGCATAAGATCCCACAGTTAATGTCTATATCTAATATATATGCAAATAAGTAACCTGAATTCCGTCACATCCTAATTTGGGATGCTTTACTTTGCAATCTCAATAGTTTTCTTTAACTAGGGTTTGTTTCTGGGCTCTTTTAAAAAGTGAAAACAAGAAATCAGAAGAACCAATACATAGCTTCGTTTTGGTCCCCTCTCAGCACATCTGCAGCCTTGAGACCCACTGCATGGAGTAAGTGGGGCAAGTTGGAGTGTCAGGGAGCAGAGGTGGACATTTCACAAATAAAAGCTGACAGAAGAGGAAGGCACGTTTCCTAAGTCATGTTAGAAAAGCCTGAACCATTTGGACTGAAACCATTCCAGAATCCATCCTGAAGCAGATTGTATGCACAGGTTATCACAAAGACCTGCAGCTCAGCACGGAGCTCTGCAGCTGCAAAGTGGAGCAGTGAGTGTTCACTTGCTAAGTTCCTGTTGGGCTGCTGGCCTCAACGATGCTGTATGGCAGGAATTTCACCTTGAGTTGGGCACTTAGAGAAAAAGGGTTTCCTTTATGGGTTTTGAATTTGGTTCTCTCTAGTTTCATTTACACTTTTTTTGTTTCTAATATTTGAGAGCTGGGAAGATCAGGAACTCCCACACAGAGTGTCCTTGCACAGAGGTACGTGTGCCTTTTGTGTAGCCACATTCTTAAGATATTTGCAGAGTACAATCATATTAATGTCTAACAGACTAATATCAAATACCTGTAATGCCCCTCACAGACCTCCCAAACAATCTCAACCACAGTTATTGCAATTCTGGAATTCTTGCTGGTGGCCTAATTGATAACTAAAATGGATTAAAGAGACATTGTTGGGAAACAATTAAGGAAGACATCTGATGAGACATCCTCCTGGATGGCAGCACATGAACAATAGGACCTGAACACCCAGGTCACGTAGCTGAGGCACAACAACCCACGCAAGGACGTGGCTGCCTGCCCTGTATGAGCTAGTCAGTCATGGAGCAAACCAGTGCAGACTCCTGAGGGACACAGCGGTGATTTTGAGCTGGGTGGTAGTGAGGAAGATGGAAAACCATGTCAGTAATACAGTCCCACTCTGATCACAACACAAGAGCAACAGCTCTGCCAGCAAAACCCCCGTTCTGCTTTTCACAGCCTGCTCCCCTGCCTGAAGCAGGGAGCAGATTCCTAGGGCAGGGGATTTCAATCCAAGGATCTTAAGACCTCCAATAGTCTCAAGGACCTGCCACTGATTGACAAGTAAGAGAAAACGCAAGGATGGTATTTTTCCCCTTGAAATAATTCAAATCTTGGTCAGGCTATCAGAAGGCTTCTCCTAGTCAATGTTATTTTAATTCCAATAACAATGAAGAATTATCGACTGTGATGAGCTAATATCTGGCTCTAACAAGAGCTGCACTGGGCTGTCTGGGCCATCAGAGGAATCACAGAATCACAGAATCACAGAATGTTAGGGATTGGAAGGGATCCAGCCATGTTGGCTGCCTCTAATGACCTTCTCATCCCTGATATGCCTAGAGAGAGCATCAANAAAGCAAACTCCTTCTTTGTTCTGACTTCCTCTGGGGCTTCAGGGGTACGGGACTCTTCAGGAGATGTCCTTGCAAAGGAAGTTTCCAAAATATCTATCAATAAAATGTCCTTTTGTACGGCACTGAGTAATTTTTACATGCTTCATGCTTCTGTTTCTTTTAAGTAAAGCAAATATCATGTTTATCTGCTATGGAGGGCTGTTATAAAGTCACACTAACAGTCATAAAGCAATTCAAGAATCTTGAGTGGAAGGTCCTAAAAAATAACAAGTGCTATTATATCATTAATACATTAATAGTGGGATACTTCGGGTAATGTTTAACTGTAGAATGAGAAAATAGTACTAGAAATGACACTTAAACAAGCATTAATTGTTCTTCTAATCAAGGTACCGTCCCTCTAATTGAAATATTATCTTCCAAAAAATTGGAGTGATTAAATAAGAAGCATATTTACAAACACCTTATCTTCAGACAGAGTGTAAAGGTTATCAACATAGATTTATGTTAATAAATTATGCTTGAGTAAGAATTATATTTTTGATCTGTTTTCAAACACTTACTGGGAATACAAGAGTTCAATGGCATTTCATATGCTGTATTTTTAGACTGCCAAGGCAAAATATGTTATATATATAAAAAATAATAAAATTTCAAAATATACATAAAAACAGGTTTATAGTGGTCGCAAGAGCCCCACCTCATTTTTGTGTATGATGAGGCCAAATGGTTGCATTTGCGCTGTCGTTAATATTGATTTATAGTTGTGTTGGAATTGTTCTTAGTAAAAGGCTCATGGGTCATAAATCACAGAATCACAGAAATGTACATAAGGAATCTGGCACAGGCAGACATAGCTATGTAGATGTCCAAGAAGTGAGGAGAGAGCTTTACGTATCCATTCTTAAGTAAAACAGGTGCAGCAATCAGGAGCGGGATGCCTGGAATATTCGTCCTCATCTTTTCTGCTGAAGGTTTAGACAGTAATTTGTCAGTGCCTTAAGGAGACACCTACTACTCTGCACATGTCATTTATTCCTTCTATGCATTTTGCTGGCACCTTGTTCCTCTGCTACAGACATGATACTCTTTCATTCTCTCCATCGTGCCTCCAGAATATTAAAACTATCCAAATTTTTCTTGCCTTCTGTGAGCACAAGGCACATGAGGTCATTGGACAGCACAATGGTCTTTCACAACAATTTATAATCTTAGCACTCCATCAAAGTTGCTCTCCTCTACACCCCAGCTGAGCCTCTGGCCCCCCATGGCTCCCTGACCATGAGGACAAAGGCAAATAGGTTACAGCCATGGTATGGCATGTGCTGGGATCCTGTTTGCACACCAGGAGTCCTTCCTGGCATGACTCTCTTCACTCTCCTGTGTTGCTGTGCAGGTCAGCTCTCATGTGTGACAGCTTCACCAGAAGTACTGCTTGCAGCTTTTTGGGACAAGCCCAGTTCACTCACTGTGATTTCCAGCCCATGCACCTTATAAGCTCCCAGTCCACAGGAGCACGTGTGAACTCGGCCGCTCAGCAGCTCAGACCCACTGGGGTCTTGCTTACAGAACCCTGAGTAAATCACAGACACTTGCCACGGCTTCTGGGATAAGAGTCAAAGGACCGAGTTTAAATATTAACAAAATGCTCTGTGGTGCACAAGGCAGTCAAGGCTGAACTCAATGTTCTGCAATTGAGTTGTACCAGTTTGGAAAAATATGAGGTTTCAATGGTCTCACATATACACAACAAAGTTTCATTTTTCAACATGTAGGAAGTTGGCAAGAGAAGACATGATCCATTGTCCTTAAGAAATTATTTTTTTACTCATGTGTCTAAATCAAGCCCAGAATTGTCTCTTTTCAGCCCAGACTGGGTGCTCAGCTGTTTCTGCTTCCCTGTGGGCTGGGAGCAGGGCGATGGGGACATCTCCTGGAGCTCCTCCTTGGTAGGGCTGATTTTTGAGCCCTCCGAAAAAGCCTTTCAGGAGTGTCACCCTTCCACAACAGCATGCCAGCAGCCCCCTATGCAAGGGCGAGGCCTCGGCTTGGGGAGGAAGGAAAGCAGTCAGACCAGCCTCCCTGTCCCTGCCCCACTGTGCCCTTCTTGCACACAAAGGTGTCGCAGGACCCTGCAGGGACTAATGGCATATAAGGCTGTTGTACTCACCTCCCACACACGTGCCAGGCTTCAGGCACAGAAAACCTCTCAGGGGCACATGGCCCAAGTCCCTTCATAGGTTAATTTGTATTTCCCTGCCTTGGATCAGCCTCCCCAGCAGGCTGGCTTTCCCAGTTCCTTCTGCTGTCTCACCCATCTGGAGCTCAGCATTTCCACCTGCACTCTCCTGAAAGTGCCCTGACTTTCTGCTTTGCTTCACCCTGACAATTTCCATCAATTTTTGGTATGCCTCACTATAGAGAGTTGTGGTTTAATCAGTTATTGAAATAAAGCCTAGTTGCTTAAGAGCAGCTAAGACTTAGCTTCAGGTGGAAGAAAATTATCCTAGAAACTTTGGGAACATCTTAAAGTGCACAAGAAAGGCAGAAGGGTTGTTGTGGAGGTGGATTTCCTTTTGGCAAAGGATACACCCAAGAGATGAGGCAGAAGGCATTTCAGACTTGCCGCTGCTGACAGCAGGAGGTCTCTCTTCCCGCAACGGGCTGGCCCGGAGCCCAGCAGCACCCAGGTTAGTTTGGGCAATGCCAAGACAAAATTTTGTGTATATAATTTCTTTATTGTGATAGTTAATTAGCACGTGCCACCAATACGAATGACAGCGTTGCACCATACCGTGCATCCCATAGCTCAGGTGACAGCCTCTGCTCGCCTTGTCCTGATGGTGATTCCTGCCCATCCACAACAAGCTGCAATTGGACACCTTGGTCCTGTTTAGATCAAGCTCTGAGTACATAGTTTAGTAAAAAAAGGGCTGGATTGGCTGGAAAAACAGATTAATTTACCAAAATGAGGAACACACAGATGTTTGTGTGGCTGTTTTTCCATGGGCACAGCATAGGACAGAGCATATTTAATCAGGGTTTGTACTGATAGTGGCATTAGACTGCAACCAAGTCACATTTTTCAGATGTACTTAGACACGTGTTTTTTATTTTAGTCCCATCCTGAGTCATAAATGAAAAAGTCTTTCTGGTAGACCTTGGAAAATATTACATCATGCAAGTGCAGCCAGCAGGTAAAACATAATTAACTTTTGATCATAAAGGCAGCTAATAAAAAGAATGCAAATATTTGAACACATTTTTTCCATGAAAGCCACGATCATATGAAAAGGTACTCCTCTATAATGATGACACTTAGAAGGTTAGTTATAATCAATACCTTTGAAAGGGATAGGACATGACTGAGGAATTTCCTCAGACTCTAGGGCACTTTGTAATATTGTTTCAAGATTGAACTTTAAGCCCCAGAAACATAAGGGCATGCGGTGTTATGAAGAGCAATCATTTAATTTCAATCAACAACCAGACCAGATCACCCAAACATACTCACTCCAAGCACATTGTCTGTGTGACCGTTTTTTTCATGCAGATGCCTTGGGAAATGAGACAGGGAAGATGTTTTCAAGCTATGAAGGAGAGCCTGTTAAGGATTGATTACTTTTCTGACGGTTCTTCTTCTTTGGAAGATCACCTCCCCGGACCTCCAGCTGGAGGTTTCTACCCAGCGGACTCCACTTTGCCCAGCCCGGACAACCAGCCGGTTCTGCTTGTGGAGGCTCTCCGGTGCCGTTGCCCCCATTCGCAAGGAGCATTTGCCTCCTCACCCCTCAGGTGAGAGCCCTGCTGGAAATTCTGCTCTTATTTTATACTCCTTCTCTTTGCTCTAAGTTACATTCTTCATAGGTTTTGATAACCAGATGGTAAATATGGGCACCTCTCCTTTCCCATGCCATTCACCAATCCCCCAAATGCTTGCTCTCAAGGGACTTGTGTCCAGGATTACAGTTGTTTTTCCCAGTCCCAGTGCTGCCCTTCAGGCTGACCAGTTTCTTACTGCCTTATTCTTGAGTGGTTTTGCATGAAGCTCAGCATGGGGGAGATTCCCTTCCTAGTTTCACCCAAAGGACTTTTTCCTTTCACTCCTGCAGCCCAGCTCTCCAAGCCCCATTGGCAATTCAGTGGGAATGATGCCAGCTATTGAGAAAGAAGCCCATTTCCTGGAGTAACTATCTTTTCCAAGATGGCCTTTATCCTAAACTGATTAGAAGCAATATTTTTAGCTTGTTTGATCTGGCAAGATTACAACCTTCAGCAGTCTGTCAAGGAGCGAGGAGGAGCACCAGCTCTGGCAGTGCGTGCTGCAAGCAGGGTCTGTTCCCCAGAAGTTGCTGTAAAAGAAGGTGCCACCAGCCCCAGACTGGAGTGTTTTCCCATTGCTGTTACTGCCCACTGGTTGCAAAATGGCTTGCAAATGTGGCTTTGAGATTTGTGGCTTTGCATATTTTTATCCCAGCTGGAAGTACAGCTCTTTTTATCAATAATGGTGCAGACAGGAACTGCAATAGTGGCCACTTTGGGATCCAAAGACAACTATGGGCCTGACTACAGCCCTGGGTGGCAGAGCTTTCCTTCAGGTTTGGCACAAGGAAAAAATAAGCCTCTTTTTTTACTGAAAAAAAAAACAGATTAAAAAAAATAAAAAGGCTGGAACCATAGGCTGGTTTGCAAGCTCTATGCGTGTCACAGCTGTATGAAAGTTGCAGCTAAGCCACATGAACTACGAGGCTTCTCGTTGTACAAGCAGATGCCAAAGTATCAGCTACAAGCATCATTCAGGGGAAGAAAAAAGCTATGAGTGATGACTCAGCTGACTGAGAGATGCTGTAGACAAGCCCAGGAGTTCCGGAGCTGGTGAACACAGAAATACAGACGCTGCTACCTGCTCTTTGTTTCACCATGTGATAAATGCAAATTCACTCAAATGCTCCATTTGTGGTTGGGGATTTCTGCTGGATCTCTCAGCTGCCATTCTTGTAAAACCTCCTCAAAGAAGCAGCGCTAATAAGGAGTGTTAAAGCTGGGACTATTTTATAGTCCTGATTTACCACTTCCCTACTTCTGCCTTCTCCCTAGCAGACAGTATGCCAGGTCAGGCCAGCTGCTGATCTACACAAAGGTATTTTATTGTTTCCCTGTATTGGTCAGCAAACAAGCAGACAGGAAGGATATTCAGGGGTGTGAACACAACAGAGGGTACTGTGGGGCTTTTTAACAGCACGAGAAAGACGTCATCATTTGTAGAGTGAGGATGAGAGGCATTAATAAAATTATGTTTAATTTCTGCTTACAACTAACTCTACTCAGCTCTTGAATTTTACCTTTAATTTGCCCTACTCATATTTATGATAATAGTTATTTTAAAATATATTTAATATTTTATTTAGTGTTTAATTTATTTTAATACTTTGAAAAGTATGTGGTCTCTGTATGATACAGAGAAACAAAGTCTAAAGAAGTGAAAGTTTTCTAGCACAAATCTAAAACATTAAATTACTGATTTTCAGTATGTGATCTTTGAACCTACTGCTTTACTTCTAAGGATACCCGTAACACAAGTAAGAAAATCGGGCTTTTCTGTGATAGGTGGCAATGTGTACTTGGGAGACACGTATGGAAATGCTTATGAGCCCACAAATGGAAAAAGTTAAGTATGTTAACAGAAAATTAAAAAAAATTTAAAAAGCATTTCAGTGACAATTGCAATACAGAAACTGGAAGTTCCTCTCTTAACAATCACCAAAATATTTGAGAAAGTGAGGCTCTTAAATAAACTGAAACTATCCTGACATGAGAACGAAAGACAAAACACTCCATGTCCCGTGACTACCCACTTTGTGCAATTCCAGGGGAAGGACGGGCTGGTAATTAAGGTGAGTTCAGGTTAAAACTTCCAAATCCAGATGGGATTTCAAACGGTTATAGAGAGTGGGGTGGTACACACCTAATAGCTCTGGAACAAACATTTGGCAATGGTGTTTGGGGAGCATAGGCCCCAGACATGGTGAGCCTTGGAGCCTGCAGCTAGGTGAAGCCCTCTGCTAGAGGAACACAGCAATGTTGTTCCACGAGCAAAACCCCAGATTGTTTCATTTTGCATATTCTTGCAAAACAAGCTGGAGCTGATAGGAGCCCAAGAACTGATAAGAGACCTGGTGAAATATTGGGAAATATATCTTTTTCCATATACCTGTTACCCGAGGGAAACATCAGGCATAATTCACACAGTTTAAGGAATGGCACAGTCTAAAGTATCTGGAGATAATGCAGTATTTTATTGCACTGCTATCTGCAAAGGTACACCACACAGGAAGACCTAGAGCACAAACATACATGGTTACAAGGAGCTGGCTGTGACTTAGTGTTTGAATATATTCAAATGTTCAACCAGCTACACAGAAATATCTGCTGAATATTTATTTATTTAGGTTATTTTTAACAGCACCCTTAAGAGTGTTTCAAAACTTAAAGTGTTCCCAGCTGGACTCTAAAGAGGAAATGGGGAACAGTGGACAAGGCTTGCCTGGGAAATCTGGTGCCAGCACCCATTTGGAGAAGCTGTTTGTTGTGTTGTGCCGAGCAGTGTTTTGGCCATTTATAATTACAGTTTGATTTTGGTTTTGCTTTCTGTCAGTTGGACTTCGCTCTTATTTAACAGAAATGTTTTTGGGCTTAGTAACTGAAATTCAGGTGACCGCTGTTGTAGTCTTCCAAGTTCCTTATCTTGAGGGACCTCCGGGGAGACAGAAATCAGACTGAAGTCATGGCCTGGCGACAGAGTCACAGACAAATGGTCCAGCAGGGCTGAGGGGTGGGAAAATGCCCCTGTTCTGGCCCAGCAGTGCTGGACACGGACACTAGATTCAGGCCCCATCCAACACATGCTGCAACTCACAGGCTGCAGTTGACCAAGTCCAGTCAAGAGAGGAATAAACTGTTCCTCCTTCTGCCATCCGCTCTTGCTTGCCAAGAGGGAAAGACCTCTAAGGAAACCCAGTGGGGACACCACAGATTTCCTTGGGCCAGCACCATGTTTCCATGGTATTCACCCAATGGACCTGCACAAGCTCAGCCAGAAAGGACCATGGTGTAAAGCCACGAGCAGCTGGCACCATGGCTTCCTAGAGCCGTGGTGTATGTGGAGGAGGGATCTCCACAGCTGCTGTACACAAGTCTGAGGTGGACAGGATGCCGTGCAATGCCTCTCTTTTAGCCTGGGGAAACATAGGATGTTTTCAGGCTCTCACACGACTGAAAACCCCTTGCAAATGGGTGTCCCACAAGCATCTCTGGGAGCAGGTGCCTGTGGAGCCAGCGGAAATGAGCTCAGGGTGGGGAGGCAAAGCTGAGCCTCCCACTCCAGCACGGCACAAAAACAACTAGCTACATCCCTGCTATTTTAAGATATCTGAACACTCATTACTCTCCGTGTCACATGTAACTCCACGTGTTTGTAGTAGTATCTGTACCAAAGGACAGAGCACATCAGCCTGTGACATTGCAGATTCCCTGAGTCACCCATTGCCGGCAGGAGAAGCTCCGCAGGGCTCGGTGACTGTGCATCCTCCCAGCACTGTGATTCCCAGCCGGGTCGAGCCTCAAATACTGTGTTGCTATATTCAGCCACAGCGTAGAAGTACAGTTAAATGCTGAATCTAGTTGGTTACTTCTGATGTGAGAGAGCTCTTAAAAAATTAAATTGTTTTATGAAATCAAGAGACAGCTTCAAATAAAACCAAAGGGACTACCTATGCCTTAAGCAAAATATGGAAAGTTTGTAAGAGAGAAAATAACATTAACATTGGATTAAAATATGATGCTTTTGTCTTGAAGAATGAGGCACAATTTTTGATGCTGGCAGAGGAGGATGACAAAACTTCCTGCTCTGAAAGGCAAGGTGCAGAATGTTCAGTTTGTGCTCTTTATGGTGCAATGCTACCATATATAGACACCCACCATCCAGGACAAGATTGCTGGCTTTCAGGGCACAATAACTCTTCAGTGCATAATAAAAGGGAATTAAAATACATAAGTGTAATAAAAAAGTGTAAATACAAAATTAAAGGGATGTGAATATGTTACCAATCCTTTCATTGGAAATTTCCAGCATGATGCCCTGCTGTAACAGCACTGGGTGCTCTTGTTTACTGTGTGTTCCATACAATGGAGCAGTAGCCTTCAACTACCCGTATCGTAGCAGGGTGTTATCTCTTCCTGAGTCACTAAGCAAAATTCAGACCCTCTTTTTCTACAAGTCTTGATAAATCTGAGCAATCTGGAAATATCATTGTTAATGGAACAAACTCTCTCCTCCTGCTCAGCCTTACCGCCCTTTCCAAACTTACGTTGCCTGCCTGACACTACTGCTTAACTAAACTTACTCATCCTCACCCCCATTTGGCGCATTGCCACTGAATTTGACCCAGTAGCATGGCTGATTTTATTTATGCCTCAGGGTAATAGGAAGAGAAACATGCTGTAAAGAGAACAAGGTACTAGAGAGTGAGAGAAGCTGGATGTGAAATGACACCATGCTTCTTTCTGGTGTCAGTGTCGAGAGTCCACGAGTACAAGTGACACTGCTGCTTTCCATTAAGACCTCTCAATTTTCCTTTTCTTTCTTGGAAGTCCCCAGCAGGGCCTTCAAACACTACTGAGGATGCCATCCACAGCCTGTGGTCCCTGTCCTTCCTCCAAAATGGGAGTGAGGAGCTGGCATGCACCAGTGGTGCATGCCCAAGCTGACTACCATGCTTACTGCTGAGCAAACATGTTTCTTTTACCCACTGAGCTGCCCTGGTAGAGCAGCGTCATATTTTAAAGGGTTGGAAGAACCTGAGTTGGGAGTGTTTTGCACAAGAAGCATCACAGCGGATGGTATTGTGAGAGATATTTTGCTGAAGTTTTTGGACAGGACCTGGCAGTGGGGTGACCAGCTGGGCAGCAGAAGACAGGACATGACCAGAAAGCTGCACATGAGAGCAGAAGCTTTACACAGCACATCGTGAAGGAAAACATTGGGAAACACTGGAAACACTAGCATGGGCTGGTGCTGTTATCCACGTTCTCAGCCAGCTAATCCCCCAGGATCGATACTAGTGTTTATTTAACACTAAAGAAAGACGTGGAGCTCTTCACAAGACAAGCAAAATGCATCTCCGGCAGAACTGTTTTCTTTTCTCTGTGAAAAATAGCTTCTCTCTGCAGTCATAAGCCCCTCAGGCAATTAGTTGCTGCTTTATCTCCTTCCAGCCACTTGTTCCTCCCTCCCCATCCTGGTCAGGAGGCAGCACACATGAAACCCTTCAGAGCTCAGCTCGCCTAGCAGCTTTCAAGAGGTGTAATTTTCAGCTCCACGAAAACAAGAGGAAGCTGAGGGTACTTCAGGCTTGGCACAGGATCAGGCTGTGGCTGATCCATGGCACTGAACTCTCTGCATTTTTGGTGCTGCCTAAGAGACAGACCAATGGGAAATTCTCATTTCCTCCTCTTTTGCTCTGCCTTGTCAGAAAAAGCCACACTTTCCCAGCTGGTTGTGGGGTTTCACTGGTTTTTAAGCACCCAGTGTAATGACATCAGGGGTTTGCACAGCTGAGCTTCTGTGGTGTGGCACAGAGGCAACCTGCCTCTTGTATGACCCTTGGGGACAAACTCTTCTGCACCATCAGGACAGAATTGTGTTCTTAACATTACTGCTGCAAACACAGAGGCCAAAGTGTTTATTCCCTTCGTCACTCCATGTAGCACTTTATTGCTTCAGTGAATTAGTGGAAATAATCCAAGAGTAAAGCACTTACACGTGGACCTGATGAAGCCAAAGACAAGACTTTACTGACTTCTTTAGAGCCAAGGGTCCCTCCTGCATTTAAACCTGGTCCTCAGAAAGATGTCCTGCTGTTTTACTCTGCAGCTTCTCATTATGTATCTCGAATACAAAGAATTAAGAATACATTCAACACTTCAAAGTGGTTTTAAAGCGGTTCTATGACCACACCATGCCTGCAATTTGAGGAGGCAGGCCAGAGCTGTTTAATATTTTTAGGGTTTGAGCTGTTCTATATCTTTTAAAATGTTTGGTTTTTTAATAGTAAAAGCAATTTCTGTGTCAGTTTTACAAACTGCAGCAAATCCCTTAAGCCTAACAGAGGTTCCCAAAACCAGGGGTTTGCTGTCACAGAGAAGGTACTCTCGACAGTTTGGGAAGTGACCTGGGATCTTTACTGACTATGGGAGCTTACAGTCTTGGTTAGAAGTGTAACTCCAACTTTCAAAAGCACCTCAGGTCCATAAAGACTGTCAGGGAACCTGCAGAGAAACCCTGGCTGAACAGGATAATAGAGCTCACACTTCATGGGGACAGATATTGGGGTCCTGCTTGCTCCACTATTTCTTGGTGTAATCATTGACTGTAATATGTGCAAACC
Organism: Syrrhaptes paradoxus; assembly: GCA_013400615.1. NCBI lineage: Eukaryota > Metazoa > Chordata > Aves > Pterocliformes > Pteroclidae > Syrrhaptes > Syrrhaptes paradoxus. Next base: position 81,762 of record VZTO01007990.1, on the reverse strand, counting down.
ACCTGAGAGCAAACCATCAGGCTCCTCCTGCCCCTCTTCTTCCTAGACCTGTGTGTGTGACTGTCCCTCGGGTGTACACAGGATGCCCTCCCTCATACCATGTCCACTCACCAGATGAGAAAAACTCTTTCTTCAGGGGCAGGGTCTGTGATTGCAAACCCCCAAAGGTGAAACCAAGCCCCTTTTTCCAGTCCAGAGGCATGCCCTAAGGAGCCTGACACCCCACGACCTTTCTGATACCATGGATATCAACAACTGAAGCATTTCTAGGTGTTTGTGGTAGCATGACCTAAGGACAGTTTTTGTCAGAGAACTTTGATGCTATGGTGTCCTCAGCACTGAGGGTTTACTGCTCTCCTGAACATAGCACCTGCTACCAAAGATGCAGTCTGAGGCATTGAAACTCTATTTCAGCTATTTCCTTCAGTGGTTTAGGTATCTCAGGGAAGTGTTTACAAAGGGTCACTTTGGACTAGGCAGGACGATTTCCCTTGGTTCCTCTATAAGCAGTGGAGGGGAGAAAGATCCTCCAGGACAGTCCAATCTGCCTACACCATGCTCATGCCCCAACACTTGGCCACAGACGTGGTCTGCACCTTTCCACCGGCCTCCACGGTATGCCACAGCATCAGCTCCCCCAAGCCACAGCTGACCGTTGGAAATCCCTGCAAAGGCTACTTCTGGCAATGGTCTGAACATACAGGAATTGCTTCTGGAAAGACAATTTAGGGTCCCGTAAAGGTGCTTGGGAGGAAGGCTCACAGTGGCAGACCTTGCTCAGAGCTGGCATGCCCAGCAGCCCCATCTCTCTTACCACCGGCTCACACTCTTTCAGAAATGAAGGGAACCATAGCTGAGCTCTGGTCACCACTTCTTACTATACTCAACAGAAACCTGGCAGATACACAGCACAGGATTGCAACAGACGGTCCTTCTTACTCATCTCTATTTTCCCATATTAATCTCTGCAAATCAATCAGAAACAGTTCACCAAACAAAGTTAAGCAATATCACAGGAACTTTAAGAAATTACCCTTATCATCCCTCTTGAAGATAGGCTCAACGGTCAAGGCCACAGTGAAATCTTCCTTTTCTTGTAAAAGTTAACCAAGGTTAGTTATTAAAGTGCTGCCAGTATTTAGGGAGGTTCTCAAATGAAGAATAGCACAAGACACCTGCACTGCCTCTGAAAATTTCAAGGATATTTTTTGCCAAAAAATCCTGGTGTGGTTTCTTCTGAAGAACTTCCTGGAAGACACATCAGGTATAGTTTTGACTTGCCATTGTGGATATGGGGTATGTGAATCAATGCTTATAGAAGAAATACTTCTAGTTATGTGCTCTGTTTATTCTAAAATTCAAAAGCTTTTATTATTTAAATACTTCTAGTCATGTGCTGTATTTCTTGTAAAATGCAAAATCTTCCCTTGTGGAATTTGTTTGTGTTCTTCAAATATTTATATTGCAGAGAAGTAGAGTTTGTGAGTGTGTATACACAGATCAAAAAGTGAGATGAAGCATGTTAATATTTGATTATTCAGTCAAAGTTACCAGATTTTTGTGTCCCCCTTCGTAAATATTTAGGATAAATCAATAAAGAGAAAAAAGTATCCTTTTGCTAATCCCCTCAACAAAATGACACTCATCAAATTACGCATTGCCAATGGTTCACAAATGTGGGGATTAGCAATGGAGTTGGAGTTTTTTCATGTGTGAGAGACGGCACTGCTCTTAATTGCTGGCCATGAGAACAGGACCAGAGCCCATATGGAATAAAATTGAACCAGAATGCTGTCTCTGGGTTTTCAGTTCAGACCTAGTCTTGGTCAATAGTGAGTGAAAGTTGTTACCACTTGCTAGCTGTGTGGTGTAAGCTTGGCCTGTGCTCCCATTCCCCGTGGGTGGGTGGACACATTATAGAAGTCATAAGAAGAATTGTGCTAATTGCTCGTCTCCCACAAGGAGCCCAAGGACTTAATGATGGGAGCACTCTGGAAAGGCAGTGTGGGTTACTGGGGTACAGACCTCTCTTTTAGGGGATTTGCAGAGCATGTTGGCCTCCATTACGCTGACACTCCTCACAATATCCCCATTTTATTTAAAACATCTACAATAAGTAATGGTACCACCAGCAAAAAAAACCAAACTCCTTCTGCAGAGGGCTTCCTATATTACCAAACCTATATGGGAAGAAAATGAGAGTAAGCAAGCAGAAGGCAACACTGTAGCTGATAGCTGCTGACAGAGCTCCTGGAAGAGGGAATGAGACAAGAAAAGCTCAACTAGTGGGTGACTAGCAGCAGTGATCGTCTTGCTGCAGCAAGGTGCTGCATGATATGGTCTCGTTCACCTGCTAGGAAACAGGTTGAAGGCATTTTACACTGCACTTCAGGTGCTCAGGCTGGCTTGGTTAAACTTGAGTAATGCCACGTGGCACCAAGGTCTTTAAAGCAGACATGGTTCAGCTTGACAAGCTCCTTGGGGCAAGGTTCCAGAATTCTTTCTGCAGCTCTAAGTCACTGACCCAAACCAGGAGGAGAGTCAGTAAATTGGGGCTCCTATCCAGAAGGGAAAAAAACATGCAAAATATTTGCACCTGCAACAAGACTGGCACTAACAAACCAAAGGACATCCAGAGAGGTGTAAAGAGGCATATTGCATGTTCCCTGAGATCAACGCATTAAATTTGCCCTGAGGAAAGAACAAAAGCTGGGCAAAGGGGAAGAGTGTCAACTAAAATACTCAGAACAGCTACAGCAGCTGCAATACTGGGGAAAATCCGAAATGAAGGAGTAGCCCACGCACTTCTTTTGTTTTTATGGCTTATGATCGTTTCAGAGGGTACAGATAGTGCTTCTTGTGCCCTACAGTGTAATGAACAAAAGTGTTCAACAGGACTTTCAGCAATATTCCTCTCTGCAATGTGGAGTCTAAAAGACTGATGTGCAGACTAGGAAACGGAGCAATTCTAGAATCTTCAAGAGACAAAACTCTTTCCTGCAAATCTTAGTACAGAAATTTATCAGAGAAAGAACTAAATTAACCAATTTTTTCATTGAAATTTCATCAGTTCGGAGCTCTGATCCCAACAGAGGGAGGGACAGTAGTGTACAGTTACAGGACTGGAGTATGATTTTAACTGGCTTTGTATCAGGGTCTTGAATGAGCTCAGATTTTGAGTATTAGTCTACTAGAATAATTACCCACCAGGTTTTGGAAAATATTACAGATGTAATTTTTTAATGTTAAAATGGATAGCAAAAATGATAGAATATCAACAAAACCAGCATATCTAAGAGGTTTGTCTGACATTATTTAGAATTCTACACATCCATTAATTTCACCAGAATGATCTAGGAGGAAACTAAAATGAAAACACTTGAAATAAGTCAATAATAGGTCCTGAGATGTAGCAAAGTCTCAGGATGGGATTCACATTTTAATGCCAAAATTGTCATAGATAAAAAGCTTTCCATCTGTTTATAACTATGCAAACTGCTTTGTGCCACTTGAAAGTCTGTGCTGTGGCATCTCCAAATATCAAGTACACATGAATCTGAACTAAATATGCATGTAGGCTATTTCAGTGCAAGTTCCTGGGCGAGGAACTAGTGTTGGTCAGGCATCTGTCATGAGACCACCAGCAAGCACCAAGGCACCAAGAAGCATCTGCGCTGGGAGAGAGAAAATGAAGAAAAATGCTCTGTTATCAGTGTCACAGAAGACTTTTTGCTTCTTACATAACATCCTCATCTCTGAGTCAAAAGCAAATAGAATAGGATAGAACAGATTAGTTCCATTCGGAAGGGTCCTACAATGATCATCTAGTCCAACTGCAGCTACCAAGTGCAAGTTCCATGGCTCCTGTCTAGGACCAGTAGTGTACTAAATATTTAATGGTGTCTGCAGCAGAAATAAATGTTTTTAGATAGTACGTTTGTTTAGATGAGTTTAACATGGAAAGAATGTGAGGCATAGAGAGAAATGTAACAGCACACTGGCCAGCACAGTGATGGCATCAATTAATTGCTGTAAAATAACCAGTGGTACCGACTGAAAGTAACCTTGAATCTTCTCATGTGTAATACAGGCTTCAGGGGTCATTTCTGGAGTGACCAAGGAGAGTTTCTATTCAGCACAAACATGCAAATGTAGGTTGGGACAAGGCAGAAAATCAGAAAATAGTATTTAGGGCAGACATTGCAACAACTGTAAGCGTGAAACAGAGAAGCAGCAGTCCAGACGACCTGTGCAAATAAATCTTATGAGGTCTTTTCCAACCTTAATGATTCTATGATTCTATGAAATAACAAGCAGCAGCCCCGTGCTTTTTTACTACTGAGCCTAACCTCCTCGTCACACAGACCCAAGCCGAGAGATTCAGCCCTGTCTTTGTGTCCAAGAGAGGACAGCTGAGCCCTGCCTTGGCTCTGCCTTTCCCCCCACATGTTGGTGGGCTTCAGGGGGCTCCCAGCCACCTGGTGGTGCCACGAAGAGAAACCATCTGGGGTCCACTTGTTTGTTCTTTAAGAAGCTATTCTCCCTTGAGGGAGGCAGTTTTTGGTTGCAGACGGCTGACTCAGAGATAAATTAATGCAAAATCCATCTTTTCCACTTTTTGGCTGCATCTTTAGAAAGAAATACTTCATGCTCCAGCAAAACACTGCCCTGCAGTGGGAGGAGGGCAGGGATCCTTGGCAAAGGATCACCTTGGTAAAGGAAGCAGGTGTCTCAACCAACCTCTCTTTCGCTCTCTAAAGGTGGTAACACTCAGTTTGGAGTTCATTCATCTATGCTACGGCTATCCGCCCCACAGTACACAGGGAGCTAACCATGTTCTTCCTTTCAGGTTTTTGAGTGACTAAGGCCAGAGAGAAGCACACACACATCACCATTGGCGCCTGACATTTCAGGAAAAATGGTTGAACCTGTGGGCAACCACTATGTTGTAGCCAGACCTGTGTACTCGGAGAATTTGTTCAATGAAGAGCATGAGAAACTGCACAGATACCATAAAACTTTTTGGGATCACCTGAAACTATGTTTTCAGTAAGGAGATTTTTTTTTTTAAATATGGATCTAAAAACCAGACCAAACTGCCCTTGTCAGACAGCACGAACTCTATCCTGACAATCTCCATCTCAGGTTTCAACAAAGCAAAGGAAAACCCATTTACGAAATGCAATGTCAGATTTTTCTAAAGAATTTTAGCTGCTATTACCCTTAAAAGTCTTCCTACAGTTGTATCCTAGGCAGCTTCTCTTTTCCTGGGCACTTGGCAGTACAGACTCTGGGGAGACCTTATTGCAGCCTCTCAGTGCTTAAAGGGGGCTTGTAAGAAAGATGGGGACAAACTTTTAAATAGGCCCTGTATTGGTGGCCTCCAATAGCAATAGGACCAGGGCTAATGGTTTTAATTTAAAAGAGGGTAGATTCAGCCTAGATATAAGGAAGACATTTTTTACAGTGAGGGTGGTGAAACTCTGGAACAGGTTGCCCAGAGAGGTGGCAGATGCCCCATCCCTGGAAACATTCAAGGTCAGGTTGGATGGGGTGGGCTCTGAGCAACCTGATCTAGCTGAAGATGTCCCTGCTCATGGCAGAAGGGTTGGACTAGGTGACCTTTAAAGGTCCTTCCAACCCAAACCATTCTGTGATTCTACAATTCTATGAAAATTTTGGTTGGGAGGGACCTCTGGAGGCCACCAAGTCCTCCTTGAAGCACAGCTGTCAGAGCAGGCTGATCAGGGCTGTGCCTGGGTGAGATTTTGACCTCTGGCAGCCTGAACCCGAATCCTTCCCCCTTCCTTTCCCTTCCAAAGACAGACTGCAACTCAGCTGTTCACCAACAGAGCTCTGTCCTCTTGTGTCTTTACAGGTGCTCCCCACAAAAGGCCAAAAAAATTGCCTTGGCTTTGTTTCCCATCGTCTCGTGGCTGCCAGCATACCGCTTCAAGGAGTGGATCCTGAGTGACATCATCTCTGGCATCAACACGGGGCTCGTCGCTGTCCTCCAAGGTACCTCCAGGAAACGTGTTCTGACACAGCCTGCCAGGCCAGGTGCAAAGGGACTGCTGGCTTCAGCCTGCAACACACACATCACCTTCCCCGGGCCTCTGTCCTTACAGGTCTCGCCTTTGCTTTGCTGGTAAACGTCCCCCCCAGTTATGGACTCTATGCAGCATTTTTCCCTGTGCTGGTCTATTTTATCTTTGGCACATCCAGACATATCTCAGCGGGTAAGTTCAGGCACACTGACTGTCCTCCTCGCTGGTGAAGAACTACATGCTGCCCCTTCAGGTGTCTAACGAATGCCTTGTGCTGCTCAGGTCCCTTCCCCGTCCTCAGCCTGATGGTGGGAGCAGCCGTCACCAGGCTGGTTCCTGATGAGGTTGCTGTAAATGGCACTTCCACGAATACCTCAGCCATAGATGAAGAGAGGGTGATGGTGGCTGCATCTGTAACCTTCCTTTCTGGGATTATACAGGTTGGTAAACAAAGTTTATGTGTGTGCCCACACATGCCTATATGCACATGTATGAGTAGATGGATGGTAGACTGACCTTCCTCTTTGGTTTCTGCTGGTGTAGTCACCAAAATAATGCTCTTCCCCTTCCCATGTAACTGACCTTGGCTCATTGATTAGGAGATGTCCGTCCCCGTCCAGTGACCAGGCACTGATCTGTGCTGTGAAATCCCTGGTTTGGCCCAGATCTGAGCCTACAGCCCACACAGCTGCACCCCACCTACAGCAAAGACCAATCTGATAGGTAGGAAAAAAAGTAGTTGTGAGAGTAATGTGAATGATGCAGACACACCAAGGAGAATAAAACCTCTGTCTCATAATAGTAAAGTATGTGGATTTGTCTTTTCAAAAAACCCAATTTCTCCTTACTTCCTAATATAAATTTCTAGAGTTCCTTCCTTCCTAACATATTAATGTGTTTGTGTTTCATGAAACACTGGTACCATGTGAAAATATGGGTACTGGCAATCTTAAAACTAAGGAAGTTTATTTTAGCTGTAAAATAAAAAGAACAGATTGTAACTGCTCTACCAATTACTCTTACTTGTCTTATGCTCCCTGTTGCTAAATCTCAACATTTGTTGCAAGCCTGGTGACTGTATATTCCTTAATCCCAGGATGTATGGGATTAGGTCAAAATCTTTGTTTCCATTAAATATGGCTCTCTTTGTTGCAGAGGTTGCTTAAAAGCACAAATGAATCCCACTGACGTATGGTCATTTTGCATTTCAGTTGCTTCTGGGAATTGTCCGTTTTGGATTCATTGTTATTTATCTATCAGAATCATTAATCAGCGGTTTCACGACTGCTGCAGCTGTCCACGTGCTGATATCTCAGCTGAAATTCATGCTTCAACTGCCTGTCCCTGGATTTAATAAACCATTTGGCATCATCTATGTAAGTGCTAAGTGTTCATTATTTGCTAATACTACTGAAACCTGTGATGTTTATCTGACTCTGTATCACAAAGCAGTAATAACAGAACTCAGCACAAAAACAGCCAATCAGGAGGGAACACAAGGGAAAAATATGAGATGTGTTATTAGTATCTGAGCAGTGTTATTAGTATCCGGCCAGTGTTATTACTATATGATCAATTTTCAAATTTATTACCAAGTTACACCCCGTTGGGATAATTAGGTATTGTTTTCTATTGTGTGTTGCCATATTTTAATTAAGCATTCAACTTTGCCTCAAGCATTTAAGTATTCATTTTTACTGGACTGACATTATACATATTTAGTTTGGATATGACTCTGTGAGGGCTGATGGATGAGAAGGAAGGAGAAGGACAGGGAGTGAGGAGCAGAGAGAGGCACCTGCTCAGTAATTCCATTGCTCACATCTCCTATCGCACACGTGCGTGTTGCTCCAACCTTCTCTCAAGGGAAGGCCAGGAGGAGACGGTCGAGAGCCAGTGGAAAAGGTCTTTCATGGATGCGTTCGTCATTTGGATGACACACATGCACATTAATTGGGGCTTGCAATCCACATCATGCCACAGGGAAAAAATCTCAACCTCTGTAATCGTTAGAGCAATCCAGACACAGGCCCTTCCGGAAGGGACAGTGCTACTGTACCAGGGCACCACTACTTCTAAAGCACTGCGTGCTTCTTCCTGATTTTGCAGACTCTGGAGAGCATTTTCAGCCAAATCACAAATACAAACATCGCTGACCTTGTCACATCCCTTATTGTCTTGCTTATCGTGTTCGTAGTGAAGGAAATGAATGATCGATACAAAGCAAAGTTACCAGCTCCCATCCCAATCGAACTCATTGTGGTAAGGGTCACTTCTCTTTGATTTTGCTTCTCTTTGATTTTGCAATTGTTCCATCACTATAGTGACATGGGAAGTAGAGTTTTAACTATTTGTTCTCCTGCATTAAGTTCTGCATTAAGTGATGGGTTGTAATTTCACCTATAAGGGAAAATAGACAATGTTCATAAGCTATTGTAAGGTGTTTTAGCTCTACTTAGCCATTCTTAACTGAATACATCTGTAGTGAGTAAGATGTTATGAACCATGAATTTTTTCTTTGGATGAAATTGGCCCCGACCCCAGCCAGCTGCAGTCCCGCAGCTGGGGCGCCTCTGCACCACCCCTGCAAGCAGCCACTGCAGTCCTGGCCGTCCATGGCCAAGCATGAACCCATTTTGCCCTCCTGCAGCAGAGGGTTTTCCCCTCTGGAGCAGCAGTGGGGTGGGGGAATCCTCTCATGGGCTGCAAGCTCCTCGAGGATGTTGCTATAGATGCAGATGGCGCTTGTTTTCCCACAGAGTTATTACAGCACCTTGTTAATGAACACCAAGTTCAGTGGATGCAATGTTCTCTGTTGTTAATGAGATATTCTGATATATTCTCTCTGTGAACGTAAAGCTGTACCTATAAGGTGGTTCCGAAATTACATCTGAATAGCAAAGGGATGTGCAGACTTGGGGCATAATTCTGCTGCTGGTAATGAGACTGGAGGGCATGTAGGAGAGGGAAAGAAATGGTTTTTAATACTTTCTTCCTGCTCTTACTTGAGTGTGCCTAATGGAGGTGTGGTTTATTATCTTTCAGACAGTCATAGCAGCACTGATTTCCTATTATGTTAAACTCGAAGAAAAATTTAATGTAGCTGTTGTTGGAAAACTAGAGGAAGGGTAAGTGATTTTCTTAAAATTTACCAGTGGAGCAAAATGTTCTCTCCAGTTTGTCAGTGCTAAATTAGCTCAGCTCTGCTCTTTGATTGAAGTAATCTGCTTCATCTTCTTTCAGTAGGTAAATAAACATTTTGCTCACTACAATATGAGGACACAATTTCAACAGGTGAAAGTTACTCAGTAGAGCACATCTCCTACTAACAAAGAATACACTGTGACATGAAATAATTGCATACTTCATTGTCTAAGACAGCTGTTGAGCAGGAGGTTGATGGTTGTTCCCTCTACTGAGCTACTCACTCCTGAACCCTTCCATTTCTCTCAGTGTACACACACGGTTCAGCAGCCACTAGCAGTCCTGGGAAATCACCAGGACATTGCACAGTTCTCCTGCCTGGTCCCTTGTGACCAGCCACAAGCATGTCCCCAGGTACCAATATCCTCCAGAGGCCTCAATGTCTGCTCCTCTATGAGTGTATCCACATAGAGAGTATACATCTACGTACAGAGTATACATCTGTATACAGAGTAAATCCAGCTATGCCAGAATTCTGGCATAAAGAATTAACAGGCACACATGAAGTTAAAAAGAGGGAGGAAGATATTTCCTAGGACAGCAGACTGCAGCCATTTACTAACTGGGGCACTCTTGATTGCCTCTTGTAGCCCTGGGGGTGTGAGTGGATGAAGTTTGCAGAACAGCCATTTCTGCTCAAGAGCCTCCGTCCTTCAGATTTCAGGTCACTGAGTAGCAGGGAAGGGTGGGGGGAAGTCCAAGAGGAATTCTCCCTAGGATCTGCCAAAGCCCCTGGTCAAAGGAGCAGGAAAAGGTAAAGCTAAAGCATCTAGTAAATATCCTGACAGACTAGTCAATATTACCTGACTTAGTAATTATTTGTTCAGCTCTCTGAAGAGCTTCATAGAATCATGCAGGGATTTTTTTCTTTTTTTTTTGGTGGTCGCAATTAAGCAAAATCCTTCTGTGCGCAAATTGCCAGTGCGAGGGCCCCAGCACTGTGTCAGATCTTACATCCACACATAACTGAAAGGCAGAACAGTGCAGGCACCCCAGACAAAATAAACTGTGGCTGGTCCTGGCCTACGAAATGAGAACCTACTGAGACACAACCTGAGCTGAGTGTGGATAAACCACGTCCCTGTTCTGATCAAGGATTCCCCAGTTTTACAGGGTTCAGATCCACAGTTCTGTGTCACATGTCTCCCAAGTGCTCAGTATGAGCTGGACACTGCCTTGCTCTCTTGTTTGACACCTTGTCTCCTTAGGCATATCTTTAATGAGTTGATCTTTCTGTCTTTCAGATTTAAAGCCCCTGTTGCACCTGATGTAAGTGTCCTCCAAAAGTGTATTGGTGATGGCTTTTCCACTGCAATTGTTGGGTTCGCAGTAGCCTTCTCTGTGGCTAAAGTTTATTCCATCAAGCATGACTACCCAATAGACGGCAACCAGGTAGGCGAATGACACAGAAATCAATACAGTGCATTTGTCAATGGGAAATAAATCATTTTTAGGAATGCTTTGCCTTGTGAATAGCTGTCATGAACTAGCTTTTAAGAACAATCTCTTTTGTTTTTATTTCAGGAACTAATTGCTTTTGGGTTGGGTAATATAGTTGGTGGATCATTCAAAGGATTTGCCTCCAGCACTGCTCTGTCAAGATCAGGTGTGCAGGAGAGCACGGGAGGCAAAACACAGGTATAGAAAACAGATCATGATGGTGTTTAATGCAAGAAAGCTCTCTTTTTTTTCCTGGATGACCATAATACCTTCGGGCACTTATTCATGGTGGAATTGTTCTGTCATGCAGATTGCTGGTATTCTCTCAGCTGTCATCGTCTTGATTGTGATCTTGGCCATCGGGTTTCTCCTGGCGCCACTGCAGAAGGTATTCACTGGTTTCACCTAGGGCTTCCTCCTGCCTGCCAAAGACAGGGCTGCTCTAGGAGTCACTGGGGGTGTTCAAAGACTTCAGTGGGAGCCAAGCAGGGTTTTGCAAAGCTTGGTTCTTCTTCCCAGATCATGACAGAGAGGACTACTACATCTGGTCCCTCAGAGGGAACACAAGTGTTCAAACAGCAAACATCAGACCACCAGCTTTTAGGTGCCACAAACAAGGGATGTTTGCAGCCTCAAATCTGACACCTCCGCTGTACCATGGCTAGGGAGGTTCCAGTGCGATAGACGGGCATGCCAACACAGCATGAGGAGCTGCCTGGCCTTTCATCTGCACTTTGGCCCTATTTGTATGATCTTCTACGTCTTAATGTTCAACATTTGCTTTGCTTGCTTTAAAATTCAACATATATTTTGGTCTTTTTAACAGTCAGTCCTTGCATCTTTGGCTCTTGGCAACTTGAAAGGAATGCTCATGCAGTTCAAGGAAATAGGCGTCCTGTGGAGAAAGGACAAGTACGACAGTGTAAGTTGAGCCCCACAAGCACTCAGGAACGAAGGATTCTGGGAAAGTCACCTATTATGCAAATTTGCTTACAGGTTCATAGAATCATAGAATAGTTTGGGTTGGAAGGGACCTTAAAAACCATCTAGTTCCAACCTCCCTGACATGGGCAGGGACACCTTCCACTAGACCAGGTTGCTCAAAACTTCATCCAACCTGGCCTTGAACACCTCCAGGGATGGGGCATCCATTCTTTAATTTTATACCTGCCTTACTTCACTAAATGGAAAGTAAGATAGTGGTAAGCCTTTTTTACTTTTATATCCCTTGATCGTGTTTTCCATTTTGTGCCACCTATTTTGAATCAATTCTCTCTCCTAACTTCATTTTCATCCATTTCATCAAAATCTATTAAAATACAGTTCATTATATAAAGTCAAACATAGAAGGCAGTTACAGAAAGCGTGTAAATACCCAGTGCATACACATTCAGGGACAATTTCTCACACTCATGGAGCACACTAGGTGGAGGGTACACAGCAAAAAACAAATGAAGACCATGGCTTGAAGGGTTTACTCCAAATGGTAAAGCTCATGGCTGGAGGGCAGGACTGCCTCTGACCCTCAGCAAATTTAGACTCTTGGCTTCCTTCCTCATCAACCAATTCCTTGTGTTCCCAAAAGGTTCCAGGGCTCAGTTTGCCCAGCTATCAAACAGTTATCCACCAATGAAAATGCTTTGAGATCTGTGGTTAAAAACACCCAGTATTACCTAGTCATTTGTGCTTATGAGTCAAGTACATTCACAGGATCTACATTTGCCTGTTTTGATTCCCAAAGCACTTTTACTTTACCAGGATCCTGATTTACCCTCAACCTTGCCTTTCTGCTGGATTTTTATTGAGTGTTCAGTGAACCACCTATAGAAGATCCACACTGCTATTTCTCTAAGCCTTTATTGTATAGAAATTGTTATCCCCAGAAACACTCCCTGGTGCTAGCCAGTGAGTCTGGCTCTGTTTTACAAGAAAAAGAAAAACAAAACCAAACACAAAATCTAGGAAACATGAAACCCCTCATCAAAGGCAGATGGACAGCAAAAACAGATCCGAGATCCAAGATCTGTTTCTGCTCCCACCCTGGGCTCCTGACCCAGGTCCTTGACACACTCCCAACTGCTACCATCCACCTGCTCGTTACAGATTATATGGGTCGTGACTTTCCTAGCTGCTGTTTTTCTTGGCCTGGACATTGGGCTAGGAGCCGCCGTGGCATTCCAGCTGCTGACTGTGGTGATCCGCTCCCAGATGTGAGTACTTGTTGGACACAATGATAAGATATCTCAGGGCCTCCTGTATAAATTAACTCCCCCTGCACAGAGAAGGCCAACAGCCCCGTGCCCTGGTCTGTCCAGCAGCCACATATGGAAAAATCATTTACAGGCATAAAGCCTTGGATGTGGGGTCCTGCTTCAGTCTACCACCATGGCTGAGGTTGCTTTCTCTGATCCTTCCCTTCCACCAGGTTTCGGTACGGGGTACAAACAATTGTGTATGTGTGTTTGTTCACAGCCCAAGCTGCACCGTTCTGGCCAATGTTGGGAGAAGCAACATCTACAGAAACAAGAAGGATTACACTGATGTAAGAAATGTCTCATTTCCTTTACTGTGCATTTGTGTTTCTACACAAATCGGTTTCTTACTGCTACTTTTCCTTCATTGTACAGATCTATGAGCCAGAGGGAGTGAAAATTTTCAGATGCTCATCTCCTATCTTCTTTGCTAATATTGAATTTTTCAGAGAGAAACTCATCACTGCTGTAAGTGTCTGGGCCTGTCTTTCTGAACATGTAAATTGCATGTCTCATTAAGGTGAATACAATTTCCCAATAATTACTATACATGCAGTCAGTCCACAGTTCAAAGATGATTTTTTTCATTAATTATTCAAATATCATTGCCACTACTGTAATTCCACATGTACACGCACCCCCCTGAGAAAGAGAACTAACTTGTGTTGAACTTATACCATAACAATGTATATACATGTTTTAAGTCCTTTAGAAGAAAGTAGTGTAAACATAGAGAATATAAGGGGACATGGTTTTATTTTATTAGCATTTATATTATTTACACACAATAAATGCTAGTTTACTCATCTTGCCCCAAAGAACATAACCACAACAGTCAGAAGAAAAGTTGAATGAAATCACACTATCAAAGAGGTCTTCATGTCTTCCATGACAAACTGGGCAAAGGCAGCCGGTCTTTCTGTAACCAGCACAGAGAGCCAGGAGTCCTGAGCCCTCACCATGCCACAGAGGGCTGCCACTGCAGACTGAACCAAATTTGCACCCATAACCTCCCATTCCTGCTGCTCTTACGGGGGAGTCAATAAACAGTGAGTACCCTGAGCATTGGTAATGAGCAGTTCATTGTTCATGAGGGACTGAAACTGGCAGAGAAGCCAGGGAATCCAGCATGTTTGGCTTTCAGGTCAGAAAAGCCTGAAGGGTTTTTTTCTTTGAGTGCAGATGCTCACACCACTCTCCTTCTTTACAAATACAGGCACTTCTAAAACCTCTCTCCTCCACCCACTAGACAGATGAGGCAGAAAACTTGCAGGAATTTAGCATTTTTGTAACCCTTTGTTGTGGTTTGACCCTGGCTAGCAGCAAACACCACGCAGCCACTCACTCACCCTCCCCCCAGGGTAGGGAAGAGCATTAAAGGGGTAAGGGGAAAAGAGACTTGTGGGTTGAGATAAAAACAATTTAATAACTAAACTACAATAAAACTGAAAGTAATAATGATAATACTAATAGTAATAAATACAGATATGCAAATGAGTGAAGACAGTGCAGCTGCTCACCACCCTGTGTCCAAGGCTCAGACTGTTCCCAGCTGGGAACAGAGAGTGTCCTGAAACTGCAATCCCAGAAAAGAGGAGAGCCAGAGCATCTGAGAGAGAGAGCTGACTGAGAGAGCAAGATGACCCCAAGAGAAAGCAAGGCAACCCCAAAAGAGAGAGAGAGAGATTCCAGACAGAGCTTCATCTATACCCTGGGCATGACGTGCATGATATGGAATATACCATTGGCCAATCTGGGTCTCAATCCTAAAACTAAGGTCGAATCTTAGGCTAGGAATTGGGGCTGTGCTCCCTCCCAGCTTCTCCTGCCCCTGCAGACACTGGCACAGCAGAGAAGCTGAAAAGTCCTTGACTGTCCTGGCAGCAACTATAAACATCAGTATGTTATCAGCCTTCTCCTCTGCACAAATCCAAAACACAGCCTCTTACTAGCTACTATGAGGAAAGTTAACTCTGTCCCAGCTGAAACCAGGACACCCTTATTGGCCTAATTTACCTGCTGTCCAATTTTGCTAAAACCAGCTAGGGTGTTAAAGAAATACAGGCAGCCAGCATGATTACCTTTGGTTTTCTTCTTCAAGAAAACAAAATGATGTGTATAGGACCCACGCTGCAGTCAGGTGACACAGAGCAGATACAACCTGTGAGCTCTCTGATCTCAGTCACCTGAGTGGCCATCTCATAACGAGATGAAAAGACAAGCAGGACAAGCTCTGGGCTAGCCAGTACTGTACCTGCCTCCTGGAGCAACTGGCCTGTGCTACAGCATTGTCACTGCTATATTGCTGTTCATGCTGGTGTCCTAAAACTGGTACAGATGGACCTGCCTGGTTTGCAGTCATACCTGTAGACATCTTTCCAACGTAGAAAAAGGGCCCGTGTTTGAATTGTTGCAAAGTGGTAGACAACATCAAATCCAAACCATACCCATCATGACTGTAAAGAAAGGTCACATTAGATGCTGTGTCCTTCCCCTGGTGTCACAGCGTTTGATTTTTTAAAAATTATTCAAAGTGCTGTTTCTGCAGGTTGGCTTCAACCCACTGAGAGTCCTGAGGAAACGCAATAAAGCTCTAAGGAAGATCAGAAAGATGCTGAAGAAAGGAGAGCTGCAAGTGACACCGGTATGTAAGGCAACTCCACCTAGGGGGTGTTAAGCAACCAGCTCCCTGGCTTGAAGTGGCAGAGAACTGCCTCACACCCTCCTGGCCTAATTAGATATGCTATTCTCCAAGTTGCCACTTCATGACATAAACATGTTTCAAAAATAAGATTTTAAATGGGTCTCATAGCAAGAGACCTACAGCTTTACCATGGGCAGAGCTTGTATATCCCCACTAGAGCTTTGTTTGGCCTTGGATGGCAGGATCCGATCCCATGGAGGTGATGTTCATCCTGCATTAATGGTAGGATAAAGCTGGTTTTCTCTCAGACCAAATTCTGCATGGCTTTTGTTGACTTTTCCAAAACTACTAAACGAAATGCATGTCTGACCATTGACTTGAGGGAACAATAAAAAGCCATCATTAACCGATTATGATGGTGATGATAAAATGACTGATGAGAGGAAAGCCAACATTTCCAGCCTCCTCCAGGTGAGGGAGAGGAATAATTTTTTCAGGTATAAAATGTAGGTGGGTCCTGCTCCATCTCGTGGGTACATCAACTTTGCGCTGCTGCCACTCTTGCCTTTGCATAAGATGCACTACTACCCTGGCTGGGCCTTAAAAAGAACTATTAATTACGACACTTTTCTCCGTCAACACAGAAAGGCTTGATTTGCACGGCTAACTATACACACGAGTCAGAAGAAGAATTAGACAACAACAGGATAGAAGAGCTGGACCAGCCCACCAACATGACAGACCTGCCCATTCGGATCGATTGGGGTGCTGACCTCCCCCTCGGCATCACTGTGCCCCGGGTCGACATCCACAGCATCATTCTGGATTTCTCATCAGTGTCCTTCCTTGATGCTTCTGCCATGAGACTTCTCCAAAAGGTAATTCTAATTCACCAGACAGACAGTGATTGTATGAAAGAAAATCATATAAATGTAGTTACACTTGAGGGAAAGGATGGCAGCCAGAGGGACCCTGACAGGCTTGACGGGTGGACCCATGTGAACTTAATGAAGTTCAACAAGACCAAGGGCAATCCCTAGCATCAGTACAAGCTGGGGACGAAAGGATTGAGAGCAGCCCTGCAGAGGACTTGGGGATGCTGGTGGACGAAAAATTGGACATGAGCCAACAATGTGCACTTGCAGCCCAGAAAGCCACCTGTATCCCGGACTGCATCAAAAGAAGCATGACCAGCAGGCTGAGGGAGGTGATTCTCACCCTCTGCTCTGCTCTTGTGAGACCCCACCTGGAGTGCTGTGTCCAGCTCTGAAGTCCTCAGCACAGGAAAGACATGTCCAGAGGAGAGCCAGGAAGATGGTCAGAGGGCTGGAGCACCTCCCATACAAGGCCAGGCTCAGAGAGTTGGGGTTGTTCAGCCTGAAGAAGAGAAGGCTCTGGGGGTCCTTATTGTGGCCTTTCAATACATAAAGGAGGCTTATGAGAAAGATGGAGAGAGACTTTTTTCCAGGCCCTGTAGTGACAGGAGAAGGGGTAACAGTTTTAAACTGAAAGAGGGTCAGTTTAGATACAAGGAAGAATTTTTTTCCTGTGAGGGTGGTGAGGCACAGGAACAGGTTGCCCAGAGAAGCTGTGGATGCCCCATCCCTGAAGGTGTTCAAGGCCAGGCTGGAGGAGGCTTTGAGCAACCTGGGCTAGTGGAGGGTGTCGCTGACCAGGGAGGCTGGACAAGATGATCTTTCTTTAAAGGTCCCTTCTAACCCAAACCATTCAGTGATTCTATTCTATGATTCCAGCCTGCTTCTTAAAGGCATTCCTATATGGACTAGAAAGTCAACGGCAACCCTTGAGTTTATGTGAAATTTGAAGTTTATGCAACAGATTAAGTAATCAATTTAAATTTTCTTGGAATTAGAGTATTGGCTGTGGCACCTTTTCTTCACCTGGCAAGATTTTGGGAAGCCTTACATATGTACATATGAAATATGTCTTTAAACACCAGTCTGGGAATTAGAACATTAGAGCTTCAGTTCTGCTCCTGCTCTGACTTCCCCAGATGATCTCGAACAAAGCAATAAGAACATTTTCAAACAGCAACAGACAAAGCTAACTAGCTAGATCCATGTAGGGTGTGTAAATCTATTTCCATAGGTACTAAACACCCATGGTGTACGCTATAGTTCTGCTCGATCCCCAGTTATAAAATCTCCCAGAAGCTCTTGGAGTCTTAGTTTCATCATGTGTCTAATAGGTACAGTAAAGCCATACAATTTATGAAAGGTCATAGTTTTCACTGTGGGCTACATGTAATTAATACTGCCCCTTTTCAAAAGGGTTGGTCATCCCAGTCTGCTGCCATGTGAAAAGACCATCCTGCCTCTAGGTGCAGCAGAGTTTAGAGCTGCTTACCATCCTTCAAAATGCAATCAATATCTTAAGTGGTTTATATGTTTGCTGTGGCTAATCACTGTAATGGCTATTACCAGCAAAAAAACCAATATCTGAATGGTGCCCGTTTTCGGTTTAACAGACTTTGAAAGAATTTGTCCGGATCGATGTCGACATTTACATTACAGGGGCACATGGTGAGTACTTGCTTTTCCATCAGCATCCCCACAGATGCCTCATCCCACTGCCTTCCCCATCCACCACTGAGCATGGCTGGGGAGGCTGACCCCAGTTTTACCTTCCAGTCTTGGATAACAAACAGATCCAGCTGAGGAGAGGCATCGTCCCTCCCATGCTGTCTGCAGTGGGCTGGGACCACGCATGACAGCTCATTTCACCTACAGCCACCGCTGTGCTGTACAGCCCTGGGCTGCAAGACACGCGATCAGACACCCTGGGTTAGGCATTAAATAAGAAACAGGGCTCAAATTCCCTTCTGCCTGGCTTTGAGCAGGCATTTAGATCCCATCCTCTCCACATTAGTAAAGAAGAATCCATCTGCTCTAATGGATAAAACAGAGCAGTATACCAGGAACTCCTGTGTTCACTCAGTGGATACACTATTTCTTCATTTTCAAGCCCCACAGGTCACTTTGTGCTTTGATTTTGTTCCCCTGCAGAGGACTTCCTAGCCAAACTGGAGAGATCTGCATTTTTTGATGAGGAGATTAAGCCATCCATGTTTTTCCTCACCATTCATGATGCAGTGTTACACATTTTGCTGATGAAGGACATAGCCAGCTCTGCCAAACTAAAGCCCGCTGAGGTAACACTACAGTTTTCATCTTTCACTCCTTTAGTGTCTTTACATTATTCACAGGCACCCAAGTACGCTCTGCAGAGCCAGCCATGTGCTCTATACCCTGTCCATATTTAAAAGTTAATTATTAAAACTCAGTTGGTCTCCAATAAATTTGGAGTAAAAGTGGGCCCTGGTCCAGGTGCCTGGCAAACCACTGGCAAAAGGAGTGAATAATTCCCACTGGAGACTGGCCTGGCCATGGACTTCACGTGAAGCCACCTCCTTGGGAAGAGTGTAGTGCAGGGCAAAATCCTGGCCCATCCATCGGCCGTCCTCTGTCATCACCCATCCGGCAGGGACTGCTGCAAATGCCGCAGCGGCTCTTGCAAGGCAGACTTGATGCTGCTTGCATGTAGGCTGCCCAGGCCTGTCTGCCTTCAAAAGGAGTGCTAAAGTAGTGCAGATAAATTAGTACAGACAAATTTGGTGCTGGCCTTTCTGAGAGTGTTCTTAAATCAAGAGCAAAAAAGGATCCTGCATATGTTAAATCTGTTTAAAAGTACTGAACACAGAATGTGACTCACCTGGAAACTGTCTAATCCCACTTAGCTGCGCTGGCCCAGCTCTTCTGCACTGACCCAGAGACCTGTCAGGGGGCATAAAGTGCTGACAAGTGAGAACTTCCTTCCCTCCAGGTCAACTTCCCAGGTGTATTCCCAGAGACTTTTTTAGCCTAGGGAAGAGAAGGCTCCAGGGAGATCTTATAGCAGCCTTCCAGTACCTGAAGGGGGTTACAGGAGAGNATGATTCCATGGTTCTATGATATAAAAAGCAAGACCTTCCTCAATGTGAAAAAGGAAAAAAAAAAAAAAGCAGCAATCCATTTCCTAACCCACAACTTCTTGTGTTCATTGCAGGAGAAGGGTAGCAGCAACAACTACATCACCATCCCCAGCAACGGGCTGCGCAGCAGGGAGTGCACGGTAAGGCTCCTGTCTCCAGTAGGGCACTCCAGCCATAGGGCACACAGCCCCAAAAGCTGCTCATGGGAACTGGTTGGTCAGATACCAAGAGCATGTTCATCCCTTAGCTCTTGTGTCAGCCCAGGGCAGAAAGCATCCAGACATCTTATTGATGGGATCTGACTTAAGGCAAAGCCTTACAGGAGTAAGAGGCGTGGGGCTCTGCTCACAAGCCTTGCCTTGTGCACAGAGTCCACAGAGCAAAGGTGGGCAAGAGCTGACACAACAGGCTCTCCCTTGGTCTCCTTGCTTGTCCACCACAGTTCCCTCAGGATGAGCTCACTGCTAGAATGTCCACGTGGCAGAGACGCCAGCATTATTCCCATTTATCTAAATGCCTTGGGCAGAAGGGGAGCCTGGAGACAAGGATAGGAAAGGTGGGCATGCAGACTTTTATCAGACTTAAAGAGAAGAGCAGTACCCAGCACACAGCAAACCCATAAAGAAAAAATATCAGACCACAGTCTTTCCACACAAACGCTTTAGAGGAGCAAATTCTTACATATCACTCACCAGAGAGCACCTACCCTGGCTATTCCTTAGAGAGGGTGACATTTCTTTCCTTTTGTTTCCTACAGATTCCAACAGAAACAAAATTGTAGATTGAACTTTCTAAACAAAATATCCTCCAGCAACACAATGTCGCTTACAGAAGATGAATGCAGATGCAGTAATGAGCAGGAAGACAGAGGGATATTTTTAAATACTTAAGAAGAATTTACTGCATGTGGTTATGTTCCAGGTTTTGGAAGAGGCTTGTTAGTCTTTATGTGTCTCTGTATATATAGAAATGTATTTATGTACACACATAGAGGCTAAAGTCACACAGATTTTCTAATTTCATACCTTTTTGACAGCCTACCAACAAAGCTGAAGAGGCAGGTAATGTTAACCCTATTTGCACTTGTACATATGTCTATATTATTCTGACAGTTTGTAGACAACCTGTACAGTTACGAGAGGATATATGAATATTTGTAATCTTGTAATTTATAACACAGACACAGTTGGCAGAGATATTTTATCTTCAGCTTGTATATAACTTGTATAAAGTTTTCCTTACAGTTCATGAGATACCTAGTAGGCTGAATTATTAAACTTCTTTCCAGCTCACTACCATGAGCCTAGTGTACACAGCAACCAATGCATCTGCTGTAAAACATGAAGGCTGTTCAGGAAAGACACAGCATTTTCAGACCCAAACACGATTCATTGGATTGGGCTAATATGAAGTGCACAAGAGATGACAAAATTGTAGAGAACTACTTAATAATTATTTTGGTAACTCTGCTTTGCTTCCTGTATTTGTGAATATAACACCGAGGTAGCTTGTAATCACTGAGCGTGTCCCCAGCCAGTAGGCAGAACACTGGCCCCAGAACTCGGCTCAGGAGGAGCTGGGGGTGCGGAGCTGCCAGGTGGGCAGGCTGAACTGCCCAGGTCTCTGGAACAGATGCGCAGAGGACTTCAACTTAAAAAGAGTCTATTCTGATCCTCTAGTCTGCACAACCCGGTTGTACAACTGATGTCAATCAACTCCTGCTGGAACTCTGAGGCTTGAAGCTGAGCTACAGCACATCTTCCAGAGAAAATGTAAAAGGTGACAGAACTTTTAATGGAGCATAGCGAGTGCTGGAGGTGTAAAAATCTTCAGCCTAGAAGAAATGGAACCACACCTGGAGCCTTAAAGAAACAGCAGTCTGAAACACAAGAGATTTTAATTTTCAAGCCTAGTTTTGACTTTCAACCAAGCCGAGGTGACCAGAAGAGTGCATTGTAGTTAGGACAGGATGAGGGGAAGGAGAAAGTGCTCCAGGTAAACAAGAACCATGATTTTTGTCTCCATAGTATGCAAAACTTCAAAACAAAATTTGAAGGAAAACCAGACAGAAATAAGTAGGGAAAAATGCTGCTTGGTTTTAGAAAAGGTACATATATGCCCTCCATGTTCACCTGGCACCTTTAGAAAACTGAGCTTCCAAAGGGAAATGCCACAGATGTCACCTCTCTGAACGTGAGTAAAGCCTTCCATGCCATGCCAATGGGCAATCGTTAATGCCATTGGAGAAGATGGGATGCCTAAAGGCATTGAAAGACCAAGATGGATCAGATGGAAGAGGAGGTGACAACTAGGAGCTTTGAAAGGGAAGCACCAGGGTAGAGGGATCAGTGATCTCTGAAGTGTTTTCATTTTTTTGTTTGTTTGTTTATTATTGCAAGAATCTGGAGATATCTGATGAAACCCATCAATGAAAGCAAGCTGGAAGACAATATTAAAGTGAGGAGGCTTTGAACACAGAAAGAATGAGGTGACCTGGAAGGCTGAGGTAGAAGTTCAGTGTTCAGAAAACACACTCGGGCGTTTGCAGACAAATAACAAGCTGCAGTTCCGCCGCAGGTGATCATGCGCCCAAAACGGTGTGGGAGAGGCAGCCCTGGGCGATAATCACAGCGAGGTGTTACAGACTGCTTTCTGCAGACGTCAGACGGACAGCGGGCAGTTGTACAGGCCCACTGCTCCGCTGAGCGTGCCGCAGCAGCCGTGCTGGATAAGTCAGGGACCAGCCAGGTGCCAGGCAATCAGCACAACAGCACCTGGGAACAGGTACAACCAGGACGCTGCTGAATTGCCTTTCTAATGCAGCCTTCCAAAAAAACATAGATCAGAACAGGAAGATATTAGCGCTACTGTGCAATGCACAGGGGAGATCTCACTCTAAATACTCTGAGCTTCAGGACCGAGCCCTCCAGTTCAAGAAAGATGAAGTCAAGCTGCAACTAATGAGGAAAATTGCTGTGAGGATCTTTGTGAAAGGGAGAGCCTGTATTCAAGGGCTGACAAAAAGAGATATAGATATAGCAAGGATTTAACCTAACAGAGAGGAAAGATAAAAAAATAATACTGTCCTATGAGAAAAAAATATATAAACTGGTCAAACATAACCATAAGCTAGACATTAGAAGATGGTTCCTGATTTTTACAATGGTGAGATTCTGGAACATCCTTTCCAGTTACAATAAGAGGAGTAAAAAACCTAAGCTACTTTTAAGATGAGGCTTAGCATATTTATGAAAATCATGATACCACATCATACCAGCAGAATCTGGACTTTCTGACTCAGGCTGTTCTTTCCAGTCCTGTGCTCACACGCACCTATACAGACTAAGGCAAACACCTCTAGCAAAAGCAAGTCAGCCTGGTGGAATATTGCACTTCAAAACCATATTGGATTTGCTGACAGGTTTCAAGTTAAGAAAAAAATGTTATTTTCTAAGTTATACTCCTCAGAACAATTCAATGCTAATGATTCTTCTGATACAAACAACACAGTACTCCAGAGCATCAATCTCCCTTCCAAAACTATTCACCATTTCTTAAATGGACATGATACCTAGACAGCCTTAACCAGAACACCTTCCATTCCCTGTCACATGTCCCTACCAGCTACTTGTCATCCTCTTAAATCACTTTGCTCCTTATATTTTTAATGTTGACCACAGCAGCATTTTATTTCTGATGCTTTTATGCGATCTCCCCCTCCAGATACTGGTTATTTCTGCATTCAACTCTCACTCTAACACTAATGTTGCTCTGAGCAGTTTACCCTTATGCCAGTTGTAGCACATACACCTTCCTCTGTTGGGGGATATTGTGGTGATGCGGATTTACTGGCTTTTTCTTGAGACAGGCACCTTTGGAAACAGTTGCTGCTCGTTTAGAGCAGTACCAGGTACCGCTTTTTAATACTTAAGAACAAGCCAAAAGGCAAATTTCATACCTGCTTTCTTTTTGGAGAGCTGACAGATACGGTCTCAGTTCATCACATATCCTGAGCCTGCCCCTCCTCAGCACAGTGCAGATGCTTGGTAACTAAATAACAGGCATTTTACAGCCAGCAAGAGGGATAGGAAATACAGAAGCCATGGAGCCTGCAATGCTCAAGCCTCCGCTCAAGCCTGGTTTTCATTTTGCAGTGCAGAGGAGATTGCCTGTGTGAAATACAGAGACAAAAAGTTCAAAGTTAGTTATTCAAGCTCTTGGGTCCAATGGAGAGAGCATTATAAGATACAAACCCATATTTTTTTAAATTTCAAACTACATTTCTATTAAGGAAAAAGTGTGTTTAAGCACTTCTTTACTGGAAAGAAATGTCACTCACAGTTCTCTATCCCCCATCCCTCTATTGAATGTAGACAGCTTTTTTTTCTTACTCTTCTTAAGAAAACATCTGCTCCCTTCTGCTTCCTAAGAAAACACCTGAAAGCTTGCCTGATCCAGAAATGGCAAAGAACAAGTGCAGGAACTCTCATTAGTACTTATGTGATTTTATTTAGCATAGGAAATAATTCACCATAAATTATCCTGGCGCTGTGTTCAAGCATTGGTTTTCACCAATAAAACTGAAGAAAAATTATTGTCAGCTGACACATATCCACATCTATTTAAAATGACTCAATTCTGGGTTTTTTTCGAGCTGTTAAGCTGAAGTTCTTTTGTGAAACATCATTACATAAATATGGAAAAATTCCTGCCTGCTTGTATACACTATCCCTCCTGCCATTAACAGCAGTGTACCAGCAGTCAAGAATCATTGCATTCTACTATCAAAATGAATGATAGAAGTTTCAAGATGACTGAGCTAATTTACCAGCTTCCTGCTGCTATTCCACCCACACCATTCCAAACATGTTGGACTTGTTAATCTTTAATCTCTTGTACTCATGAACTGAGTCAAAACTGAAAACAATTTTTAAAAACCCCAAAAAAACAGCACCAGCAAATTAATGTCCCATATTCAGAGAACAAAGATATACAATTCAGGGCAGAAAAAGTTTCTAAACTAAAGTCTAAAGTCGTTCTGTCTTATGGCTAAGTCAAGACTAAAAGGAGATTTAAACTTCATTATTCTCACATTGCCCAAACAAATGCACGTAGTTCAGCTTACAACCTGGCCAGGACAAGTCATTAGTGTGAATGTAACATACATGAACACAGTGAAGAATCTCACAGTTGTGAGGGCACCGTTACTATATAAAAATGATTTAACAATTGCTAAGAATCGTTTTTAACACCATAAAATAAAAAAGAGGGGAAATACAACTTGTATAATCCTGACATTTCCTTTAGACATGTAGTCAGGATGAAAATAAGAGTTGCACATTTCTCTGCTGCATTGGACTGTGCAGTGTCACATCTACAAACAGGAAAAGTTCAAACTTCTTTCCCACACATTCAATATTACATCGCAGCTGCAATCCACTGTGCTCTTACAGCTTCCCAGGCTTGACAGTACCTGCTGATGCGAACCTCTGCCTGCTTGTCAGCAACACAGCAACGCACAGAGAGAAACAACATAAAACCACACATGAGCTTTACAGAGCAGAAAACATTGTAAGAACAGAGGTGTGTTCAGACTCCATCCACAGAGAAAGTGTATCCACAAATGTGCTTTTGAGAACACTTGACTTCACGTAATGCAGGAGACTGTTTTTCTCCCTTGCTATGTGTTCTAACATGGAATGAACACGAATTCGTTCCACTTTAGTTTTTAACCAACAGAATTTGGCACTTCTTTGAGAGCAGCAAGTGAAAAGGGGGAACTTCATCCAGCAAAAAAAAAAAAAAAAAAATTTTTTTTTCTTTTTTTTTTTTAACTGCATAAAAAAATATCACTTAACATATGTAGGTATCCAGTCTTTATGCTAATAAGCATTTTAAAAAAGCCATCAAACATAAAGTCCACGTTCACACAATTAGCCTGCTTGTTGTGAAGTATGCATGGTTGCAGGCAATGCTTTAAGCAAAGTTATAGACGGAATTGAAGATAAAGTGTAAGGAGACAAGCATCTAAACCACAGCTGTTTTCAGGCCATCTGCTGGTGTCCTTTCCTTGACTCCATGATGGACACAAACCATCATCAAACCCCTTTTCATTCCCTTACATGACATTATTAGAGGAACCTACAATGGCTGACAAATTTAAATGTGGCCAGAGTTCTCTTCAAACCTTGAGATCTGCTTGGCAATGCCTCAGGAGGGAGATCACTGCCACAGCCAAGGATGTTTATTCAAAATAAACAATTAATTCAATTCAAATGTTTGTCTTTACAGGAAGACATAAGCAGGAATCCCAAGAATTTGCAGGTACATCTCATCATTTCAACAACTGTCAATTGCACAATTAAATACAATATATGACATTTCTGAACTTCACACTGAAACAATCAGGTATTTTGCAAAAAAAACCCCAACCTACCAACGGAGAAAAAACCCAAAACCCAACCAACTGAACAAAAAAATCCCAAAACCCAAACCACATGCAAAACGCCATAAACAAATTTAAAAGACTGTTAACATAAGGTTTTGACCAATGCATACATTTAACTTTGTAATGAATGCTTCACCAGTACCCTTAGTCGCACAGGTATACTTAAGACTTAATAAATTTTAAAAATTGATTTAGGTCTTCCTATACAAGCAAGACATAGAAATTTGACCCAAGTCCTAGTCTTGCCTACATGAGATGACTTTTCAGTAAGTCCTTTCTCACGAAAGACTTTTGATCCATGGTCACTAAACAGCTCAAGGAATCCCACTGATTTTTGGGTTAATACGTTATTGTCCATATGACTTGTGTCACTAAACAGCAAAAAATTCTCACACTTTCTCTACAGTGACACTCATTTATGTTTTGTGCTTTTTGCTAGAGCAAAAGCTGTTGTTTTCCCTTAATCAATTCAACTACTCAGCACTTTCAGAAAAGTACTTTATCAATACCTTCCAGGGAAATAGCAGTGGACCCAGAATTATTAAGTTTGAACCCTGCATCTGCTTCACAACAGACGGGACAATATGTAATTAAAGTATGCAACTTGACTTGTTTCTAAAAACCAGCATGATAGAAAGAGTTGTCTTATTTCTTCATTGCTTGCAAATGAGAGGCAATAGCTGATTTCAGAATGTCTTATTTTCCAAAACAGAGTGCACAGATGAGGCTGATGTGTCTCCCTGCACAAAAGCCTGTCACCAGGTATCCTCATAAACCTGCATGTTACCTTCTCAGCCTGAACAAAATGAAGCTGGTACCCAGAACCATCAGTAAGTCTGTTTAAAACAGGTATGTCCCACATAAATTCGGCTTTGCAGAGTCAAAGAATACGAATCAGACATGCAGAATTCCTCCCAGATGAAGTTACATGCTGTAATATAAACATTCCTAAACCTACATCCTGCCAAGCAATTTAACAGTGACAAAAAAGGGGTCCATAGAAGCTCATGTTTATTCTAAGTTACTGAAACAAAATAATGCTGGCAGTTATTTTTGCCTTCATACACACTGAAAGAGTAAATTTTCAGCCAGCCCCCTATCAGCACACTATCACAACCAGCCTCTTTTTCTTCACCATTATCTTTTACTTAAAATTACTTATTTTTCACAGAAACCTAAAAACTCTGTCTTAGAAAGAAGCGTATTACAGCTAAGGAGACTTCTAACCCGTTGACACTTACTGGCCATTTGTATACCCCAGAATTTATTTGCATATCTCTAAGAATTGCCCACAGTCACAAGGAAATCAATGGCAGTCAAGGACAGAGAATAGATCTAAAGAGCCCTTGCTCTGGTAATTAAAAAATATGCAGTTTATAAATTATAAAATTTGGAATGTTGCACTGCCAAAGGTTTTTCATAAATTTAGCATTTATGATGCAGGAATGAAGGTTTACAAAGTAAATAGTAACACTGAGGTTGATGGTTCAGATTGTTTGAGAACAGTAGGAAATCAAAAGCCTTATGAAAAAAACACAAGACTTTCCATCTAAAAGCATCACTGCTAGAAATGCGGTTTTTAGAAAAAACAGATTCAGCACTAACACTGATTAGAAATACAAAGATAAGCACTCCAAACAGCCAGTACCATCTTATTATTGGACAGTTCTGCTAGCAGTTGCACTAACAAGGAACATTCTCATATTTATTATATTTCTCTTTAAAAGTATGCTTATAAAACATAACTTTTGGGCCAAAACAGACCTGAGAGCCTGCTTATATTGCTACTTTAAAAAAAATAAAACAAAAGCAAACACCTAATTGTTGTCTGTTCAGTTAAATCCGTACCACAAAACTGAAACACATAAAGGATGTGTAGCTTTTTATTTCTTTATATCTCCATATGGGATTTTAGACCATTTCTTTCAGGTTATCCAAACGGGAAGTTTTCCTACTGTACATATTATATAAAGTGACAGAGGCAAACACCACCTCCCTACCTCAAATAATCTGCTTCTCACAGACGAGGCAAGCCAATTCACAGCCGCTTCCATACAAACACAGCCATAGGTAAACACAAGTTTGAATTCAACTCAGAACCTTCTGAACCAAAACAAGCTTTACAACAAGCCATCCAACCCCAAAATCCAATCCCCAAAACCCTAACAAACAAAAAAACCCCTACCAAAGCCCAGAAGACATTACATGGTTTCATGTTATGCTCAAAGCTGTATTTCTGATAAGTTTATCTTGTTGCATAAATGTAAAGAAAAAAAAAGTGAAATGCAGTTTTCTGCATGTCTGATTTCTAGTTGCATGAATTCACCATAGCCTGAATTCATTACAAGTAATGGTACCTGGTAGTAGGAGAAATATTAAAGTTCCCTCAATATTTTCTTACACTGCCCATTTGGAAAGCACATGCCAAAATGGTGTCCCGGAATTATGTCTGTGTTAAATTCATATAAAAACCCACCACTTTTACAACCACATATCAATTTAATTATTGTACACAGGTTAACAAAAACGTAGCACAAGTGAAACTAAACACTGGATTTAACAAAAAACAATATTCAGAATGGTACAACACACATTAATTTTCTCCAGGAAATAATACAAGTGTTCATCTTAGGACAATTTAGCCACACTAGAGACAGTTCTGTTAAAATGCAACCGTGGTCTACTAACCCGCTTATTTTAGCCCTACAGAATATTTTAAGAGTCCTACAGCCAAGGCTTAAAAATTATTTAAGATTCAAACCCTAAAGTGTCTTACAGTCAAAATGACAGTATTTAAAAAAAAACACAACAAAATAACCCCAAAACAATTAATTAAAAGGCTGTTATATATAATTTTATCCTCTTCATAGCACTCTCTATTCATATAATTGCTCGTATCATTGGTAATAGGGTCTGTATCTGGCTTGATCAGGGTGGTGTGGTCCAGGAAGCGGGGCCTGAGCAGGAGGCCCTTGCATCCTTGGAGGTGGAGGCGGCCCCCTTGGAGCCGGCCATATCCCTGGACTCATTCCCCCAGGCTGTGTGAAAGGGGGACTAAGAGTTCCTTGATCTTCACTGAACTGTGGCAAAGAGTTGGGATTATAGTGATGGGGAGGGGGTGCATTTACATTTACAGGGGGGCCTCCGTGCTGAGGAGGGGGAGGTCCTGGAGGAGGATGATTCATATATGGTGGCATTTGGGCAATTATATGTCCAGGTGGCGGGGTTATTGGAGGAGGAGCAGAGGTCATTGGTGGCGGAGGAGCTTGGCTATACACCATGTGAGGAGTACCTGCTGCCTGGGGAGGATGCTGCAGCGGGTGGCTAATTGGTGGAGGTGGTGGGGGGGGTGGTGCATAATGTTGCTGTGGAGGCATAATATGATGAGGGTGTGATACCACTGGTTGACCCTGGTATTCAGGATGATGATGAGCAGGTGCAGGGGCTGGTGGAGGTGGTTCTCGAGCACCTGAATTCGAATCATCCTGAATAGGGACAGTTATCAAGTTGCTGTGTTTTCTCGTGGAAATACGGAAGGTGTCCTGACTGACCGGGCGAGGTGGCGGTGGAGCCATTGACATCTCTGCAGGAGGTGCACGGATGTCTTCATGGGGCTGGTTATAATGCTCATGTGGCACATGCTGTAAAGGAGGTGGTGGCATCATGATGTGCTGCTTTGGCGGAATGTGGCTCATATGATGTTTCTCAGGTGGCATTATGAAACGCTCAGGAATTTCAGCAGGTGGCGGGGCAATGGGAGGATGTACAGGTTCAATCGGAGGACGAGTAACAGGCTTTCCAGCTCTCATATGACGGTGGTTGATGTGAGCTTGTAAGTCCCTCTGTGACAGATAAGTTCTCTTGCACCCTTGAACAATGCTACACATGAAGAGAGACCCTCGGACACACTGCTCAATTCGCTGCACAGGTTCATTACAGCTAAATCAGAAAAGAATATTGGTTTACTGTCACAGTCAACCAGCTTACCATAATTACCCAAATTAGAACTGACAATTTTTTTCCCCACTGTGGCAATGAAAGAAATATTTCATTGATTTTGAACTTTATCTAGTTTTTAAGTCTCCAAACACAACTATGAAAGAACACAAAATTTCATGAGGTGGAAATTTATAAATAGCATCATTCTCTCCCACAATTTCCTTCTGCACATTAAGACTTATCAAGAGTCATTCTCACTAAGTAAATTAAACTGCCATTTACTCCTTTTCAAATTAGAGCAACAACAGCTTATCTACATAAATACTTAAACAGCAAATTAAACACTGACCTCTTACAATCCCAAAAGATGAGATATAAAACTATAATCAAGTGGTGTAGTAGAGAGCACTCTACTGCCTCTGCTTAAGGTACACAAATAAGAACCATGTTAATACAGTATCTGAAATAAAATACTTAAGTTACTTTCCTACATTTCTTTCAGTAACAAATCTGGAGATAGCTTACCCTGGACACATCTTGTCTCCCTTTTTCTCATGTAGTATTGCACAGTCATAGCAGAAAACATGCTTGCAAGGTATCTAGAGACAAAAAATGGCTCTGTTAAGACATCATATACAAATATCTGTCATTCTGCAGAATACAGATCCTCCCTCCAGCACACAATGTATAGTAATAGAAGTAACCAAGTTACCTATGAGGTGAACAGGCACAGTGGTAGTTAGTAGTTTACATCTTTGCATAGAAACTTTGTAAAACAGTTTGTGTTGCATTTGGTTTTTTTGGGGGTAGGTTTGTTTGGGTTTTTTAAGAGCTGGCAAAAATGCATAGGTGAAAAGTCTTGCAGTAATACCAAAACTGAACATTTACAGAAGAAGCATATGCAATCTAACTACACTTATCTTGCTAGCAAGGAAAGAAAGTTTTAAAAGCATTAACTGTCATTAAGCCAGATCCTGAAGCCTGTTACATCACACTGAAATCTAAATCTCAGGGATTTTGTTACACTAATTTTAGAGGGATGTAATAGTGAACAGCATTTTCTAACTTCATTGCAAGTCTTTAATTCAGATAAAGAGCTTATTTTTAAAGCTAAGTTGTGCAAGGTCAAAACCTACTGAACTTGACAGGGTTTTTGTTGGCAACGGTGTTTTGACTTTTTGTTTAACATTTTCAAGCTTACTTTATTAAATCAGGGAGTAAAGTGAAATCAGACAGACACACGGAAAAAAACACTCCAGCAGTGAAGGCCCGCAGTTCCATCCTGATACTCTTCACCTGTTTACTCAGAGGCCTCCTGAAATCAGGCCTCAAAAAGACACAACAAAACCTAGTTTTACCTGAAGGGAAAACATAGCTGCATCTTTCACTGATAATTTCACTCACCATGCGTCCATACATTTTGATAGGCAATCCACACTTATCACAGAAATGGACTGGTGTATCATCCTTTTCCCCCAGCAGGTTTATCTGATAAGATAGAGAAGCGGGTGGGAGAACAAAACCCAACATCACTAAAGCTTCTCATTTCAATTATCACCAACACACATTATTTCTGAATTAGCTGAGAAGGAAGCAAGAACACCATGAACGTGAGAAGGCAGAGAATGTATTCGCAGTCAGCCAAAAGTAATGGGAAAATTTTTATGTTAAGAAAGTATCTATCAGGACTACCTGATAGATAAGATTTGTAAGATTTACAAAGATACACAACTTCCCATCCATGACTTTACCTTATAGTCCCAAAAGATGGGTCCAGGAAATCTCCTTTGATTGCCAAACATTTCACCTCCTTTGCATTCGTATCGCTCCTCTTCGTTATAATCAAATTCTTCTGTGGAAAGAAGAAAGAGAAGAACGACACAAACCAACCACAACGCCTTCCTAACTGACACCAGCTGCTATTAAGGGTATGTGTCATTCTATACTGAAATAACCACCAAATCCCACAGCACTTGTAATCCGCTGGGCCCATTCTACAGAAGGGAACAGACAAAGTAGTAAGACAGTCTGTTTCGGGAATGTACACCATTTAATCCTTACAATGCAGCATACCTGGAAATGTGAAACGTGTTTTGCACTTGGACAGAACCTTGGACTCTAAGCCTCCAAAACTGAATAAAGTCGGACAATATGCTTCTCTACTACAGGGCTAGTATTTATATTAACTTACCTTCATCACCAGCTTGTGTCTTTGAAGGCATCCTGTTCATGTTTCTTGGAGTTCGAGGTGCAGGTTTGGCTTTATTGGTCTGTTTTGAGATAAGCTTTATAGGGATTCTTCTACGAACATCAAGACCACCCAATGATCCTGAACTATTTGTTCCTTGCAAATCATTGTCTATGAAAGAAAAAAAAAAAATGTAATTTTTCAGTTATCTACTAGTTTATAAAGAGACTAAATATTAACACAAGAGTTTTAAGAAAAATAATTTTTAAAGCTTAAGACTCATACAACCTATCAACGTTTAATTGCTTCACATACAATTTCTTCTAGAAGTCATAAAATTGTATTGGGAACAACCATGATTTTAGGAAATCTGGTTCTAAAAACAAAGGTATTTTTTAAAATTAGCTAGTCTGTCACTTTGCTACACCAGGAAAAAAAAATGTTATAGCTCCTCTCACAGCATGAACAGTACTGAAAACCCAATTCTTTGTACAACTATGACAACATATATTTTCTCATGAGAAATTCTAATTTTTACAATTGTTTATTAACATTGAAAAAAAACCTAGTTTCCATATTAACTCAGCATCTTGACAGAATGCATAGTTTAGCATAAAGTATCACAAAAATATTGGTACTGAAGACTGTGTAGTAGCATACTTGCTAAACTGAAAATTATTGTTCCCCACTTCATACAGAATTCTCTTTAACCACATTTAGATCTGAGTACCAGGGCAAAGGAAGCAAGAAATAGCCTGACACATGCATCAGTAGATACAGGCTTCAAGAGATAATCTAGAAGGTGTATTGCAACAAGCAACACCAATGAAGGGGGTACAACTCCCTCAACTTCAGTGACTCTGCCTTAAACCACTGCACAGCATTTCATTCATAGAAATAAAACTATGTCCTTCACAAATCCACCCGCTCACTTTCATTTTAATTGAAAATGCCATTTTGACAGGGGTGTCAAAACAGAACATGCTCAGCATGGAAGGGGTGTGCCACAAGCTGCTACAGGGCGAGCCCTGCCGTTCCACTTGACACAGCACTGCAGCCCCGGAATGGTGACTGAAGCCCCAAAGGATTACAGCATGGAAGCATCTAGACACCGAAATTAGGCCTCCATTACTGTAATTCTGAACAATGTCTCACAAACGACCATCCCTCAAAGCCTATAACCACCCCACACAACTAGGAGAAAAAAAAAAAAAGAAAAAGAAAAAAGAAGAAGGAAAAAATGGACAATGGGTATTGCTCTAAGTTATTCAGTAGCTGCCACCAAAACTAGGAACTGCAACGAAGTTTCAAACTGAGACTGTGCCATGACAGTCATTTTACCTCAAAATCAGAGCCCTCAATCTCCTCTGATAGATCAAAGGTATCTATTCTTCTCAGCACCATGGTTAGCACATTTAACGGCAATATGCAAAAAGGCAAAAACAATAAAGCCTAGTTTTACTTTTGTTCATTTGTGGCTTTTGTTTAGGCTGTCCTGTGGGCTTAGACAGATGACCCTACGCATCCCTGGAGACTACTGGGGGGAGCATAACAAGGCTAAAGCCGTCTACTTTCCACTTGTTGGGAAATTCTGTTTTCTACCAGAATATACAAAACTGCAACACCACAGACCAGGTGGGGAAAAAAAAGTCTCTGCAAGACCTCAATCCATTTGTAAACAGGGATAACTAAAACAAATTTTAAAAGCAAAACAAAACAAAAAACCCCCACAACCAGAACCTGTGTATTATTTACTCCCTTCAACTGCCAATAGGAAACATTTAAGTTCTGACACTTCTTCAACTTTGCACCTAGGAATATTTACATGAGTTAGCTGCTCAGCTAATCCAAACTAGAAAGGTTATTAGTTATCCATGTTTTATGGAAAGATAATAAATTCTGGCCTGTGTAAGCATAACTAGCAGGATTAAGTCCAGAAACAGGGAAAAACACACCAAAATTGTTAAGACTACTTAGACGAATCTAGTTAGAGGTGATATATCCTCCTGAACTGTCACCTTCATCAATTTTTCTTAAGTTTTAGTTTTGTATTTCAGGGGGTTTTTTAATTCATAAATTCATCTCAAATACCATACCTTATATGTATAAACCTGCAATGCAATCTTTGCTAAAATGAAGAAAAAAGCAAATCAAACCCTATCAAAACCCCCACATCCGCTCATCTATTCACGTGCTTACACCAGATCGCTAGCCAGCACAGTATCAAAGCCACAAAACCGAACTGAAGCACAAACTTTCTACCTTCCTCTCCCCAGCACAACTGCGGGACCAGAAAGCCCACTACCGACACCAATCTGGGGACACGGCCGCGGGCAGAGAGGCGCCTGGCGGCCACCCCCGCAACGCCCCAGGCTGCAGCCCCCCGCCGCAGCCCGACGGGCGGCACACACCGGCCTGTTCCGCGCAGGCCGCCCGCCCGCCCCGGCGCAGCCCGACAG
>VZTO01007990.1:18898-47057 GCA_013400615.1 Syrrhaptes paradoxus | reverse complement strand
CCGCGCGCCACCGTTGGAGGGCTCAGGGCGGGGCGGGGGAGTGGGGGACCGCGAGCCCGGCGCCGAGGAGAGAGACCAGGCCCCGCCGCGCGGACCGCGGAGAACCGCGACGAACCCGGGCCCTGCCGGCGTTACCGGGCACTGGGCCGCACCCTGCCGCTATCGTGGCACCGCCCCGCACCCGGCCGCCCTGGGCGCGGCCTGTCCCCGCCCGGCAGCGCGGAGCGGGCCCCGGCAGGGACGGGTATAAATGGGTCTCCCGGCCTCTCCCCTCCTCACCATTGTGGTCCATGATTCGGCGCGGGGCACTGTGGGAGCGGAAGGGTGCGGCCGGAAGCGGAAGTGGCAGGGAGATGGGGGGGGCGTAAAGAAGTGCGCAGTGGGTTAGTGTTTGCCGTACCCCGCGCGCTGCGCCCCTGTGGAGTGGCCGCGGCACCGGAGGACAGTGAGGACACGGCGGGGCCCGCGGGGGAGCTCGGTGGAGCGGAGCAGGGCCGCGACGCAGCGGGACCCTCGCTCCCGGCAGGCTCTGCGCCGAGGCCGGGAGGAAGGCGCGGCGGTGCCGCAGTGCCTGCCGGGATCGAGGCGGGCGGACCGCTGTCCCCCGGGGGGGGTGGTGCTGAGTGCACTGCGCTTGCGCGCTGCGGCATGGGAGCCCGCGGACACGGCCGCGGTGGGGCCGGTGGAGCGTTGCTGTGAGACGCGGTGACCGGGCCTTGCCGGGCACTGCCCGGGGGCGCGGAGGAGGCGGGGAGTCTCGGTGGGCCTCGGCGGTGCTGGCGGGTGTGTCCCCGCGCTCCGCGGGCTCCTGCCCCGCTGGGAACCGCTTGCGGCCGCTCTGAGCGGCGTTCAGACGCGCTCCCCCGGAGTGGCCGGGCCGCTGCCGGGCTGCGGGAGGGCTGGGAGCCGCAGCAGGGAAGAGCAGTTGGAGATAGGAGGCATGGCCCTGGGGTTTCTGGGAGAAGGGTGAAAGCAGAACGGAGAGGGATCCGTGGGTTCCGGGCCAGGGTGGTTCATATGTTCGGGCTTCCGAGAAATGGGACAAATTGAATCCCCAGCGGGCTCTGCTGCTGAGGGTCAGACTTGAGTCGTACCAGGGAACGGCAGGTTCCGGACGGTCTGGACTACGGGAGTGCCCCTGGGTTGATGGAGCACGGGACCGCCAGTGCTCCGTAAAGCTTCACAGCAACGGAGCGCACTACCGCCAGAAGCCACTTTGTGTAATTCCCGTAATCTTGGGATCTTGTAAATCCTATGTAATTCAGTGGGATACTGCCTTTATAGAGTGCTTCTGTAGCACTGAAGGAAGGAATATAAATACAATTAAATCGTAGGTTATAGGGCAGAAAGTGGCCTCTAGCAGTCCTTCCCCAGTCCTGAGGCAGGGGCGGCTCTAGTCCAAGCGCTTCACATGGGTGACTCTCACTAGAAGTCTCTAGGATTGGGATCTTGCGTCCTGCAGTGTCTCTCATTCCCGTTTAAGCCTAATATTCTTATCCCTACGAGGCACAGAGAACAGGTTTTCCTTTTTGTCTTTGTTGTTCCTCAAGAGGCAGACTCAAGGGAAGTGTTACTCTGATCCCTGCATAACATGGTTTATATCCCCGTAATAAGAATTCACAAAGAGAAGAGCTTAAAAGAAACCAAACATGCAGATGCATGGAGCATGTTTTCAGTATGCACAACTTTATTTATTTTCTAGTTAATGAATACAATTACTTTTAAAATGCAGCTTTTTAAAAGGGTAAAAAATGTAAAATATATCTCCAAATTTAATACCTGACATGCAAAGACAGAATAGTAATACTCAAAATGCATACAAAAATATCACTTCTTTATTCTACTGGAAAAAGATAAGCTCTTCTAGTTGCATTATTTATGGATGTTTGGTAAAAAAAACTGTATAGAATTTTAGCTTAATTGCAAAATCCATTATTTTGGTATTCTTCATTTTGATGTATAGATAGATAGAAAATTAAGAAGCACATACTCCCTGACCCACTGAGACAGGTATTTGGATGCCTTCTACATGTTACCTCTTACTGTAACTTTGTGTGCAATGCTGTTTGTCAGGAAAAGTAGAGTATTTTGTGCCAGTTAAATTACAAACAAATACAACCATGCCTTGAAGAATAAGTGCATTGCATCATATTTTCTAACAATTCCAGATGAAATGTCATATTTGGAAAGGAAACTGGAAGACTTGGATATTTAATTGCATTTTCTAAATACCTGTATGGACAAGAACTGGAGAGGGGTTAAAAAATAACATAAGCCCACATTTCTGTCAATTAAGAGTTGATACTCAAAATTCACAGTGCAGCTGTTCTCTTGAGGAAGAAAAATTCCACTGTTAGAATTTTTTATACCATCTTTTCCATAGTGTGTGTTCTGCATAAAAATTAGCTGAAAGCTCACTTATCAGTCCCAGGTAGAATATTTTACTTTCACATAAAATGTACATTCACTGTAGAAAAGCAATACAGCTTCTGAGAAACATGTTACTGGCCTTGTCGTTCATCCCTGTGCGCTGTGTGCCTGCAACACTTGCTTATAGTCAGGGTAATGTTAAGATTGGGCCGTGGCCCGACAGGAAAGTTTTGTCAGCTACA
Organism: Syrrhaptes paradoxus; assembly: GCA_013400615.1. Taxonomy (NCBI): domain Eukaryota; kingdom Metazoa; phylum Chordata; class Aves; order Pterocliformes; family Pteroclidae; genus Syrrhaptes; species Syrrhaptes paradoxus. The sequence continues at coordinate 44,445 of VZTO01007990.1, read as the reverse complement.
GGGGCAGAAGGGCCACCCTCCTGCGTTAGGCTGGCAAATGGAAGGGGGGAGAATGAGGACAGGTAGCACTGAAAGTGTGAATTGTCAAATCCAGCCTGACCCTAAGCATTAGTGTAAATAGAAATTAATACTTCCATCGGAGGAGGTGGCGATCAGTCTGATTTGCCTCTTGAACACATGCCTCGTTCTCGATTTGTGGAGATGCCAGTCTGACTTACAAATGGCTTATGTCTGTTTGTAAATAAAAACCTGAGGTTTTGCTGGCTTGGACTGGAACATTAATATCACCTAGGTTCAAGCCTGTATTGCGTTTGAAAAGAGAAACTTCACTGACTGTCACAAAGGCTGAAGATTTGCCTTAATTGGAGAATAAAGATGTCAGTCTGGTGCTGTTACCTACTGTGTAAGGTACTGTCCAACTGAGTGACGTTTACAGGATTTTTTCCACTTATTTTGATGAGTTCACTCAAGTCCTTAGGACAGAATAATTTATTTAGTGCTTACCTTTTCACCTGAGATTTTCTGCTAACATTACTTGCAGCAAAAATCTTCTCTGTGCAGCATGATATAGGAAAATTTCTCAGATGTAATCAAATAAAGAGACTTAAATATGTGAACATATTGAAAAATGTGCATTGTGTAACTTAAAGGGATTTTATACCTGAACATTTCTTACATTTTTGTTGTTATCTATTCCCTCACCATGCAGGGGTTTTTTCCATTTAAAAAATAAATGTAGTACTAAAAAATTTAAGGCAGCAATCTCTTTTCCATCAAAACACATTTCTTCTTAATGAAAAGGAAGAACATTGATTTCCTGTGTACCTATTTTATATAGTTCTAAAGTAAGGTTTAAGGTTTTGCAGGTCAAATCCTTTGTCTTTTGTAAATTATTGCACTTATGCATTATGAACTGTCAAATGTAAAAGAACAGCAGCAATTTTATGTAGAATATTAAAAGAAAAAATACTATATAAAAATATAACTATTGATTAAACTAAATAAATTCCTATATTCCATTTTAAAAAATCCCAAACCTCTATACTAGGTCACATTCTGACTTTCCCACTTGCACTCAGTAGCAGCCTGTTCTACAGATTCCATTAAGTACTTGGGGACTAAGGTTTTTGTTAAACTAATTTATGTCATGATCTGCCTCTTGATGAAAGATACGTAATGTAGCCAAAGTAATTTTCTGTGATACTTCATTTTAGGGGCAATCATTAATAGCAGTGCATGATTTGCTACAACGGGGTTAATACAGAATTAATGAACCCATATCCAAGGGTCTTTTCTATTGAAAATTACACTATAGTTCAGTGCCATTTTCTGTTGATGTGACTGTTTCACCTGTCACCTGTTTCAGTTATCTAACAACCTGCAGCATTTGAAGGATTTGCTCGGAAAAAAACAATCACGATACATTTTTCAAGACTTGTCCGTACATATGCTCACAGTCATGTTCTAGAATTACAAAGCCTTGTCTGGCTAGAACTCCTGCCCTCTCGCTAGGCATTGTACAAATACAGAACAAAAGACTTGCCGTCCAAAGATTTTGTTCTCTTCAGCAATTCTGGGCAGGCCACAAAGCAGCTTTTCGTCCTGTACACACTGATAAAACAGTGCAATGCACCTCTGCCTCACTAGTCCCAAACTGAGTACATCTTTCATTATAGGCTTCTGGTTTTTTTATCAATATATCATATTGGAAAGTGCTTGCTGAATCAATGTCCAGAATATTTCTGGGATAACTTTAGCTAAAATTTGGAGATTTCTAGTTATCTATATCATTCAAACAATCAGGGTTTTCTTCAAGTGCAAAGATTGGTTTCATTGCAGAAAATGCTTATATAGTACCGGTGCATAAATATTGCTGTGAGTTCACAGGTAAGACAGAACCAGCAGTCCATCCTCATGAAGCAAGTCTGCGCATAGCCTAGTGAAATGGTTTTCAAAAGGTGGAGAGAAACAGCCCATGGTTAGTTCTGAGTACACACCACTTGGAAAAATAAAATGTTTGTGTATGTGTTGACTAAAATCTACCAAGTTTGACCTGGCCTCATTGAAAGTACAGAGAAAGTAACTTCTGAGGCAGCTGCATTGGAGAATTCACTCAGGAAGCTGCAGGTCTGGAGGTACTAGCTCTCACCTTCAAAATGTGGCTCTAATGGTGGGGGACAGAAACCTCTCAGAACACACTTTGACCTTGGATTGGTAGTTGTGTCTGGCTACTTTTCTTATTTAATGACAATAATATAAATATCTAAGCAATCCTGTGAATAGAAATCAGAATTCAAGTATTTTTGGCCTCCCTTTCCCAAGTGCTTCTGTTACTGAATCACGGTGTCTTTATAGCTTTTCTAATCCTTCATTCCTTTCTGCACTGTGACTTGGAGAGGAGTGGAAAGTGCTTCTCCCCATATTAGTGATAAATAATAATATTTGGGTCTCTTGCAATATTCATACCAACCAAAAAAGGAGGGGGTGAATCAGGAGTATCAAGTATCACAATCTGCTTACCAAGCCCTGATAAAGTTTGGGAGACTTTTGCTTAGGGTTCTCCTCTCAGCAATCTGTCTTCCAAGCTGACCTTACCTTTTTCTGTGGGACTTCATGTTACGGTAGAAACTATCATGCAGGGTGGTGCTGAGAACCTCCACCCAGCCACAGCCTCCTCTTACCTTCTTCCTTCCAGGGACCTCTAGATCCCACATGCCCAGCAGCTGTGCTGCAGCATTTTGCTAGAGCACGACAGAGAAAATGGTCACAGCATGCCTCCAGCCCCTTTCCATTCCTGCTGCTGGAGCAGAGGGGCCAACCACAGGACACTACCCCATTTTAGACAGGGAATTCAGAATGGAGTTCTGACTAGTACCACAGTAGGATAATAGGAGGGACACATAATCATCGTGTCTTTACCTACATGGAGTGTTGTAATGCTTCCAAGGTATTGATGCACCACTAGTGTAATCCATCTCCTGCTATAAAAGGGCATTTAGCCCAATCTCATATTTTCTGAGTAAGTGGCCTGTGTGCTGCACTGTTATTTTACCAGTAAGTGCTACTTTCTTTTCTGGCAGTGTTCTGTAAATACAAAACTCCATAGTATTGCTTTAATGGGCTTGTGTTGTTGCATGTTAGTTATATTCAGTACACTGCTTTGCTGCAGCTTCCTGTACAGTGTTCTGACTGTGCAAGAACGTGTTTGTTGTGTTAAGAGGAGGAATGCAGGGAGGTTGACCATAATTTTGGACTCAGGTGCCTCAAACCTTACCAAGTCCTCTTTTAGGCACCTAACTCATGTTTAGATCTATTTGTAAGCCTGTGTAAGGCAGCAGTGGTCCTGAAGTGAGAGATCAAAAGATGCTTGTGCACATATAATTTACTACATCTCAAGAAAAACTTGAGTGCCTCCACTAAGCACTGATATTCAGGTACCCAGGGAGGGTATTTATTTATGGTGAAGGAAACTCTTGAGGGCTCAGTTCTCCTGCCATACTCTCACAGAATGACTCAATGGAAAGGAATAAAGTCAGCAGTATTCTATCAGTAATATACACATTCAGTGCTAAAGTGCGTACCTCTTCCTGAACATCAAGTTCATCATCAGGCCGGCTTGTTTCTGTGAATTCTATGGGTTCTTTAGACTCCTGCATGAGTGAAATCTTGGCAGAAAGAAATTAAGAAACATGATGAGTTACATGTTGTCTGTATCATTGAAATTGATTTATTATTCTGAAGTACCTTGAAATAACTTCCACAACTTTCAAGAGTCTGTTGTTCACTGTTCCTTGACAAAGCTGTTGATTTAGTTCAGCTAAGATGAACTTAAATGTTGAAAAGCTTTTGGTTCTGCCTCTCCTATTGTGACTAGTTATGGCTTTGTAAAAATAATAGTAGAATCTTTCTCTAAACTGCTGTATAGCTTTGTCAAAATGTTAACCTCTACTATAAGACAGGAGTATGCAAAAATTATTAAAAAATAAGTATCCAATCCTGGTTATGTGTCAGTAATATTAATTACTATTTATTAATAATACTATAATAGTGATTGCTAGGGAAGGAATTGTGGTGAAAAGACAGGAGAACATTATAAGGCCATTTCCCTAATGCGGGCCCCCATGTTTAAATGCTACAAAGTGTTCTGGTTATCTCAAAAAACACAGAATACAACCAGGAAATGCACAGAGAAGGGCAGTAGGAGTGAACACTAGCATGGAACAGCTTCTGTACACACTCACACCAAGTAGAATGGGACTCTTCAGCTTTGATCAGAGGTATATGAAATTATTAATTCTGTTGCCAAAGGGAGCAGGGAATGATTATTCATTGGAGCTAACAATCAGAAATTCAACGGGCGTAAAACAAACAGGAAATACTTGTCATAGAAAACATTTAAAATTACAGAACTCATCTCCACAGGATAGTGTCAAGCTAAAATGTGTAAAGGGGTTCCAAAAGGAGTATGACAGAGTCGTCAAAGAAAACCCCATCTGTGATGATGAAATATAATGGTCCAAATGCAAACTCCAGCTGACAAGTTCTTTAGCTGCCAGTTCTCAGAAATTAAAAAATGTGTCTTGGCATGAAGTGTTCTCCATATGTCCTGTTTCTCGTGTTCTTTTCACTAACAAGATCCCGGGGTCAACAGACCCTTCCTTTGCTCTAGCAAAATTAACGTACTACAGAAGCTGTCCAATTTACTAGACTCTAACCTTTTTTTTACTGCAGCTCTATATCTAGTTTTCGAACACACCATGTTGTAATGGAAGTTGCAAGAATGAACGCTAGATGACAGAAGGAAAGGAAACATACTACTGGATATCCTTACCTTCTCAAATATGGGATCTTGGTTGTCACTGTATGTCATTTGATTCCTTATGTAAAGCACAGCATCATGGACAGTCAAGAAGAATATGTCTTTTCTGACAATATCATCAAAGAAAGCACTCCGTTCCAGTTGAGATATAAGGTTGTCTGAATAAAAGAGTCATAACAGGTTAATACAATTTGAAGTAATGTAAGAAATAAATGCAACCATGTGCTTTGACAACTATCAGGAATCAAATGTACAGCCAAATCAATCAGTCAGTCATAGCTTTGTCTTGACATTTACTTTCCATGTTTCCTTTAAACCCCATCATTCTTTCTGTCCCACTGCAGTCCACCATGTTTATCAGTGTGATAATTTGCTTTTTTGTTAGAACAAATGCTTCCACAGACACATCTAGAGATCCCTCCTCATCCCTTCTCATCTTCATTTTATTATTTGCATGAGTAGTAGTAGTAGAAATATTTCGATGTTTACCTTGATATGAAGCAAAGTATACTCTCACATCAATTCTCTCAAACTCTCTAATTATCTAAAAAAAAAAATTTGCAACAAGGACATAAATTAAAATCTGTAAGGAGAAAATACATATGCTTGTATATATGTCTATATATGTAATATATAGGGAGGTACACACTTTACATTTGTTTCTGAGGGTCTTTAGTCCAAATTGTATTTTGTTTTTTGCATCATAAATAAGGGACATCTATACTTTGCTATACTTAAAGATCCAGTATTTAAGTACTCGTTGCTGAAGTGGCCTGGCGTTGACTATGTAAGCGGAACTATCAATTTGACACATGTACATTGATGCCTATTAAGGTTCTCATTCTGTTCTCATAATATGAATACTCGTGTCTCTTCAAGTGAGAACCACACAAGTGTGATATGATACAGTCTTTCATTGATACATACAAAAATTTTTACACAGATTTTTCCTTTATGCAGGGCACCAGTCAGACCTGTTCTTGGATGAAAAAGCTGTGTATGGAAAAAGTCGTGTCTGTGGACCCCATATCTCTTTTTGTCGCAGAAGCCAGAACTAAGTTAAAACTAGGCAGAAGGTTGAAGCAAGGCACTCAGCATTCTTGTATTTCAGTTAAAAGGTGGGAGACTGGATTCTATCCCTGGCTCCCTGGTGGATGGCAAGCCTCTTAGAACGGTATTTTCAGAGGTGATTGATAATTCCATCCCCTTCTGTTCATTGATAAATTAGAGTCTTGGTAATCATCCAAGATCTGGTTTATAGATGGGCTAATCAGTCCCAACTGCAAAATGAAGTCAGTGAGAGCAGCCATCTGAACATTGTATCATAAAAGGCTGAGGACTGAACAATCTGGTCCTACACGCTTGTAACTGGGTACCAAAAAGTAATGGAAATAGTTGGCCTTAATCTCTTCCCCTTGTTTCCCTAAACTAGCAATATTAGCTTCTTATTATGTAATGTGATGTTTGAAGATGAATTAATCAATGTTGATGAAACTCTCTTATATTAGCCACAGAAAACCCTATAAAGAAATGAATCATATTTCCTTCCTTCATAATTTAAATAACATGGAATTAATAAATAAATCTTGTGGCTAAAGACTGAAAAGTGATGGTAAGATTAAATTTTTACTACCTCTGTGTTGAGTGAGCATCATCCTGTGCCCAGATTAACGCAGGAGGCATGTGGAAAGAAAATATATAACTAAAATATTGCATAACATATGCATACAAGGGGAGCATATTTTGCAGTTCCAGTTTTAAAGCAATTGACTATGCAACCTTAATGTTGTTATTTTAATGCTTTTTTTTCTGCCTAAAATATGCACATCAATATTCTACCTCTTGCTGTATAAGTTTTGAAGTCATTTTTCAGCCACAGACTTCTGAAAACTCAGAAATTAACAGCTCTTGATTTACATACTACTGACTAGTTTCATTTTAATTGAACAGGAAAAAAAACCACACTTACTGTTTTTATTGATCTCACAGCTACAATATCCAAGAAGGTTACTGCTCCAAAATCGAGAATGAGACTATGGATGGGCACCTTGGGGATGTTTACTTTGACTGGGAGTTCTGAATTCCAGTCCACCTGGATCTCTACTTCTTTGGTGGGAACTTGAAGATCTTCTTTGTCTTCAGGTTCCTCATCAGTCTCGAAAGCTTCATTATTAATACCAGGCTCACTGATGATGCCATTCTAATGTGCAGATAACATGTGGAATACACAATTTAATAATGGAGAAAGTTTTTGGAGTTACAGGAAATACTTCCCTGTGATACCTTCTGTTTGAGGAATGAACAAGACAGATACTTGTGACCAGTACCCCCTGCTCCTGACCTTTGGTAATGTAGTTAGCATAACTAACACCATTTTATAAGGCAAGCAGCCATTCTCTGTGACCAAGTGGGTCATGTATTCATTCCCCTTCCTCCCATTCTCAGGCCCTGAAGGTCCTATGAAGCAAGTAGACAAACCAAACAGATTTCTTCTTCCCCTCACTACCGGGCTCAGGATGCCTGGGTGCCAGGCTGATTACTCCCTTCCTTGCCAGCCTTGAAGGTCCCAGGCGCCTGGCCAGCCAGGTGTTGTTGATGACCCTGTCACCAAACAGGGAAGTGTAATAGCACACAGAGCACTGCCCATAAAATCAAGCAGTACAAGTCCTTGGTGGGGAATTTGGACTGGAACTGCTGCTGGACAGTGAGACCTGGTGACACCCCAGTGGCCAGGGATGCCTTCACCATCGTCAGCTTCCTCTGAGGACTGGGTGAGTGACTTGTCTTCTTTTATATGATTTTTGAGTCTAGATTATTATTGTTATATTGACACATCAAACCATGTATTAAGATCTGATCTGATCTGCAGAGGGTCCAGGTGATTAGAAACCATATGTTAAGGTCTAGGTGATTAGAAACTATAGGTTAAGTTGTATTATAAATTCTGTATTGTGCTATTTATAAATTGTACTACGTTGATTCTGTTTGTACAAATCCTGTGCTATTCTAATTGTAAATTCTGTGCTATACTAATTGTAAAATCCTGTTAAGAAAAATAAAGCTTTAGTTGTAACTACAATTTAGTGCCATCATCATGCTGCCAAGGATCCCTAAAAGAACCTGTCTGTCCCCTTAGTGTTGGGTGACAATACTGCATCCAAGAATTTAAAGAAAAACCAAGATAGAGCATATAATTACCTCCTCTTCTGTGCAGTATATTTTATTTCCTCTTTTTCTCTTTGTTAAAAGAGCATCTTCCTGCAAAAAGGCCACTATCCAGAAAAATAAATGCCTCACAGCTACTCTCTTCCTCAATAGCTTTATTTCTAGGAGATATTTAAGACCAGTATTTTCAACTTTGATTTAGATTTATATGATAACATGGCAAAATGACTAGGTCAAAACCTGGAATGTCACATAACTGAGCATTTAACTGCATCATACATTGTAGTATCATATAATCATTTAGGTTGGAAAAGACGTTTAAGATCATCAAATCCAACTGTAACCTAACATTGCCAGGTCCACCACTAAACCATGTCTCTATATGTCTTCTAACTACTTGCAGGGATGGTCACTCAAACCACTTCCATTTGCAGCCTGTTCCAATGCTTGAAAACCCTTTTGGTGAATAATTTTTTCCTAATATCCAATCTAAACCTCCCCTGGTGCAATGTATACAGGAAATACTGCATCCTGCACTGAGAGCAACAACAGAAAACCCATTTCTAACTTCCAGCTCTGGAGATTTAACAGGTTGCCTGTACCAGTCCAATTAAATGTAAGCATTTAATTATTGAAATGTACATTCCATACTCGGAAGAACATATGCTGCTTTCTTTAAAGAGGCGAGGGAAGGCTATGCCTACCAGCCAACTGATACAGCTCACCCATGTGTAGGAAGATGGATGATAGGAGCATGTACAAATGGAAGAGCTGGCACTTTTACTACACAGAGATAATCTGAGGTAGAGGTAAGATCAGGGAATCCCTTGCTTCAACTCAGTTGACACTATGACTGTCACAGCTGCCTGAATCTGTGGGGTCTTTGGCAGTAGGTGTACTGCTCTGCTTATCTACTGCAGGTCCCAGACTTCCTAACACAGTAATAAGTCACACTTTTCCATCTTTATTTTAAAGATGACTACAGAGGAACTCATAATTAAGGCTAAAGTAGTAAGATCTAACAGTAATCCTTTGAGAAGAAATAGAAAGAAAAAAAATATTTTACCTTAGTAGCCTTTAATTTCCCCTTCTTGATTAGCTTTTGTATCTTCCTCAGTGCTTTGAGTCTCTTATTATATACCTTGACTGCATCAAATCCCACCTACAGAAAAAGGCATCAAAACAATTCAATTTTACCCAGATATAAATCTGAGGAAATCCCAAAGACAGTTAAGAAGTATCCAAAACCATCATGTATCACTTACTGTGGATTTGAGGCTGCTTTTCAGTCCATCAATGTTAGCATAAAAAATTGGACTTGAAAACTTGAGAATCTTCACACCTTCTGGTTCTATAACCTGTTACAAAAGAATATAAGGTCAAGCAGCAACAACCATATTTTGGCTCATAAGAAGTGATTTAATTGTTTCAACAGTTCAGCTACATATCTAATTCACAAAAAAAAAGGCATATCCTTGCTGATAACTGAAGTGATTCAGTTTTTAGAAGCTTCCAGCCCCAGCATGCAATACAGACCAACCATCTCGATCAAGATGAAGAATTTAATATGTGTTATCTTGGAGTGCTCCACTTCCAAATTCAAGTTGTCTACAATCTGCAAGGTACAAATTTGTCTTACACTGTCCTGTAGACTGAAGGGGAGCAACTCAGCAATGGCTTACATTTTTGTAGTCCTTGACCTTCTTGTAAATGTCCGTGCCAGGAATGTTTCCAAAGCCACCCCATGAAGGACTAAGAGAAACAAAAAGAAAAGACAGTGAAGGTAAACATCATACTTAGGCATTTAAAGAATTGAAAGGATTGCTGCATACAAACTGTCATAGACTCTTGTAGTCTACTGTCTTCTGCCAAACTAACAGCCTCATTGGAGAAGTGTTGTATCTCTGTTTTGTGTCACTGTGTGAGGGTCTTTTTCTGATTTGTAGTGAATGGTCCTTTCTAAAGACAACGTACTTTGGTCTCGGCCTGCTTGCTGAACCATTTTTATGTAGAGCTGAATGAATAACTTGTTCTATTTGTTTCCCAAACCAGAAAAATGTTTTAAAAGCAGATTAGTTGGGCTTGAGTTTTGGTTTGAAAAACAATTTTTTGACTCTGAAAATAAATTAATTACTTTTTTCATTTCAAAACAACTGAAAAAATACATTTACATTCTTTTCAGATTACTTAAAACTTGTTGTCCAACCCTTTTTAATTTTTATTTCAGTCAGTAACAAAACCAAAATATTTTGCAGTCCACAGATACATTTTTAACAGTTGAAACAAATTGTTTTGAAGTTCGTAAAGCCTCACCGCCCTTTTATATTTTGATTTCACAAATCTGAGTTGAATTTGAGAATGTTTTTTGAGGATCTTCAAATTCATTTTTTTATAATCTACTATTCTGTAACAACTTTTGCAAGGCTTTATTTTTATGCATTTGCTGACAGAGCCACTATCCTTTAGTATTGCTAGTAACCATAGTCTCTGGACTCCAGGTTGAAGGAAAGGAGTTATGTTGTACTTTCATAGAAACGATCAATGAAAAGTAACAAGATGGCCAAAGAAGATTCTGCAAAGCCACCTTTTCTCACCATTCCACTACCATACGTTCTTTGAGCAGCAACAAATCAGCAACAAGCCCAAAATTTTGTCTTATTTCAATGGTTTCTCTTCCTCTTCTTTCACAGGCATACACTCAATCTTGTATAAGCAGTAAGTGAAAAGGTTATTGGCATGTGCAACTACCATAGTAGTATTACGTTCTAAGAGATACTATAATGATCAAATAATTACAGAAACCTTTCATACATCTTTTTATATTTGATTTGGAATGATCCTGTCTCTTTCCAGAACTCAGCTATGTGGGTGCATAAATAACATATGGTTAAGTACCACCAGAGCATCCAACATGATATAGAATAAATACTGATAAAATAATGCAGCTTCTCTTTTATCAGTGTAAATAAATGATAGAACACAGTGTTGTGTTCTAAAGAATAGACTTTTTCAATTTCAGTTTTTTTGTAAACACAAGCAGATTTTCTGCCACAGATCATCTTGTATTGTCTTCCTTTTTCATAGTATAACACTAACAATTATTTCTGATCCTGTGTTACTTACAACTGAACTCTCAGCACAACTGTCAGCAATCCAAACAAAAGGCCAGCAAGTAATCCCAAATCAAGTCCCAGAATGATGGATGCTATACATGTAAAAACCCAGATCATCTAGAGAGGAAATAACAGATGTAAAGTCTCTTAATTATAACACATAACTCCTTCTCTCACTAAAGAATCACTAGACTAGACAGCAGCAGAAAAATTTAACTATGGAGATGATCATAGCACAGTGGCAATTAGCAGACTTCCATACGAAAGTCTTCATCTTCCTCCAGGATGTTTCTATCCATCACTATCTAATTAGGCATAGTTAGCTTTTTAAGAAATAAGGTTTTTTTAACATAACAACATTTTGCAGGGATCCAGTTACTTTGGTGAAATTAAAGAGGATGCAGTTAACCACTGCATTTTCCTCTTTCTGATGGTGGCAGTCTTTGTTAATCTTTCTGTAGAAATTGGAAAGAATTTATTTTCCCAAGATGTAAAATACTGTAAGATGCCCCACCTGCAGACATACAGAGAGTGAAGGGGGCTCCCTCGTGATATCTAACAGTCAGAACTATTCCAAAGAGAGGTATTTCATATTAACAGGTTGGTGGCACTCTCTAAAGTCTTCACTGAATATTCAGGCAGAACAGTTGAAGTGGGCTCCTTAGTTCCTTTCTACGTCACTGCCCAGGTAGAACACTCAGTGGACCCAATCATAAAAAAAAGCTGAGTGCCCACACTTCTCACTGAAGTCAGTGGGATCTTTTACCTATAAAGAGGACTAGAAAATGATTGACTAAAAAATTTTAGATCTGCCTAAGGTAGGTACTGCCCAATGACACACTGTAAAATCTATGCATAGTAAGGACTGCATGGAGAAAATACTTTCCATGCAAACTTTTCCTGCCCTAACAGCCCCACTGAAGGTCTGTTCCACAGAAAACAGTGGGAGATGTAAGCATGTACCCTGAGATACAGTTACGGTGGTTCATAAGAAAAGCATGTTCATATGTCACTTATCATGCCAAATGAATCCCCATTCTAGTTTGGATTAGTCTTGCTACAACAGGAAAACATATTTTCCGAGAACCTCCTGAGGTTATCCAGGCAAATGGGGTGCTAATGTGGTAACAACATAAATATATGTACATTAATTAAGAAAACGTCAGCTTTTCTGACCCATTTAACTGTGCAAAAGATAAAAGCAGAATGGTAGAGGTGGCAACAGGCCACCTTTATTCTGATTTTCCAGCCATCTCAACACAAGATTGCTGTAAACTGTGGGAATTACTATGAAGGAGTCATCACTGCACGGGAATGCCCTGACTGGCACCCTTACTGTGGGGTATAGGGAATCAAGACTAGCAGAATGCTACATAAAACTCTAAAAAGGGGAATTATTAACTGACCTCATGGCACTTGCATTTTGAGGGTGCACATAAAAGTTTTCTGACTTTCTACAAAATTCTGTTTATGTGGTAGTTAAGAGGAACTTGCACGGCATTAAAAGACAAAAAGAAAACCAGACAAAAACATTCAGGAGAAAAAAAAATTAAGTTACTTACAGCATCCACTTTATTCTGTCTCCACAGACGGGGAACATCAAACACTTGCATGAACATCCCTTTCAAGTTAGCTATGACTACAGCTGCCAACACAGACTGTGAAGAAAAATGATGAAAAAGTTGTTATTCAGAAACAAAGATGCATATTAAGATAGTGGTCAACATTAGATACTATAAACCAGAGTCTCATCTGGTATCAGTCACCATAGTGTAAACAGGGCTACTCATCCTGCCCATGAAATTTGAGCATTTGGATTTGACTGGTGTGGTGGCTGTGCTGCAGAGGACAAGTACGGTACCTTTTGTAAGGGCTCTAGCAATTTCCCCAGGGCAACAATGGCAATCAAAACAATCCCAGCTGAGATTATACCGGCAACCTGGGAAGAACAGAGTGGTTATAGGAAATGAACTTATTAAGTCTCTATCTTATGTTTCTATGATTACAAAGGAAAATGTACAAATAGTTGCACATTACCTTTCTTTAGGAACAAGGAGACCTGCCAAAATGCCATTGTGTTTAGGTGTACAAGGGCAATCATTATACACTTCAGCTAGCACAGAGGGAATTCAATGAAGCAGGTAGTGTAAACAACTGCACACAGGGTAGTAGCTCATGGAGGGGTTACATTGCATAGACAGATGAAAGGAGCAGAGTCTGGGTCAGCCAGAAAAAGGGCTGCTGGATAACCTGTAATTCTCCACTGCTAAAAAGTGCAAACCCGTAGTACCGTAAAACAGAGTAGCATACTCAACATGAGAAAGATGGAATGTAGGTAGATGATGAAGGGCATATGGCAGGGCTGCTCAGGCCAGCACATGGGAGCTTAGATACCTCAAGAGGATTTCCTCCCTCATCCTGAATTCCTACCGTGACAAACTCTGTCACATAACTGAGAATGAAGCTGGGAAATTAGGCTTGAAGGATTTCTGACCCCTAATGTAACTCATGCTATGTAAAACTTGGTTGCCCTCTTCTGGCAACACAATGATGTGCCAGGAACACAATCATTTTAGGACTATTTTCATCCCATTGTGAAAGCTGTGCCCTATATAAGATATTTTACCTGTGCACAACACTAGTAAGAAGGGGTCATTACCTGAGTCTTTCCACCAGTACTTTCTTGGACTGCAGTCCGTGAAAGAGCAGTAGTTGCAACAAAACAAGAAAAGGCACCTGAAAAAATGTTGCTGACCCCAAAGGCAATAAACTCCTGAAAGATAATTGGATGACGCTGTAAATACAGATGCCTGAAGACAATTTTGCAATGGAGAACGACAATAGCTTCTACAGTAGTTTATAAAGCAGGTAGCAGAATATGTATTGAGAAGAGTATGGATTACTAATGGCTGTTAAATGTTTACACAAATTCCTCTTGTGCCAGTGTAACTGCCTTGTTTGGAAATTGGTATACTCTCCCTAACACGGACGTACTCATCTTAGTATAAAGACGTTTAAAGCTTATTTACATCAATGTTATCAAACCTAACATTTCTAACAATTACACTGGTATAATTGCATCAACAAATGGGACTAGTATAAATTTAACTCACATGTATCACCAGCTAAACAAATAATTTTAATCAGTATAACAGTCTGAGTTTAGAGAAGCCTTTAATTAATGCAGAACATTGCACTATTAGTAGAACTAAGCAGGAACTTTGCAACAAAATACAGTTTCACTGAAAACTGTAGTTTGTTGAGCCAGAAGTTTTTCACTCTGAACGTCCCAATGAGCTCACGCTGAGTCCCAGGCAGCATTCTCATAGATCTGCCCCAGGGTCACAGATGCTGGCGCCTACTGATGCTGGTTGTTCTGCTCAAGTGACAAGGACCCTGGGAGCTTTATGTCCTGGGACCTGGGCCATTTCTCTGCTGGGAAATGAGGCATTTGGGAGCTGCCTGCAACCCCATATAATTGACAGAAACATTGTTTTCATCAAGCTGACACATTCACAAGAGCTTTTCACTCACTACATATTTTTTAAAATATAATTTGTGCTTTGATTTTTACTCTCTCCCTTCTTTTCTTCAAAATGAAATTTCCTTTCAGCTCTTCATTAAGCTCCAACTACAAGAGCAGGATTTTAAACTCATGTTCTTTAACAGAACAGACCTAGATGATTCGTGCCTATTCCTGTGTAACAGCTGTACTGTGCAAGAAGATGTTGGAAGTGTTCCTAGTGTTCTTAGGTCTTAATAATCTATGCATATATGAAAACAAACCTCACACTAGCAGATAATAGTATTGATCTGTCCTTCAAACTTATTTTACTATGTGCTTTTACTATGTTATTTGAACTTCTCCAAGTAAACTATGTGCCCATCATTTATGGCTGCATTTAACTTTTGCTATGTGTAAAATTCATAGCATAGTATTGAAAGGAAGGCACAACATTTTATTAGAATCTTTGAAGCACATCAATGCTGGCAGAACAGCATATTCAACAAAAAAAAAAGCGAGAACAGCACTTCCAGGAGTATGTATTATTCATTCAGATTTATTAAGCTGGAAGTCAATGCATTTTAGGTAACTTCAAATCAATGTGTTACCAGATATGAACTTTGTGTATGGTAAAGTGACCAGCATGTTCAGAAGTATAATTTTATTACATACTGCAAAACAGTGTTTCCAAAATCAAACTTTATGTAATCCATTAGTACTAAAATAAACGACTTGTTAAACAAAGTACTCAGCTTATCTATTTATTGTAGTAAGTGTATTTTCTCATATGTTCAAAGGATAAAAATCAAAATTAGCATAGATGCAGGACAAGGAAGCTTCCTGACATTTTTTTCCCACGCCCATGGGCAAGCCACATAACCCCTGGTGAAGACACTCAACAACTGCAAGAATCCTCTAAGAGCTCGTCAATGCATAGCTCATGTAACATTCCAGCTGCGTGCCTTTAGAAACCAATGGTTAGAGCAATTCAGCTATTTGGTGTGGACAGTTATTCAGGTATGTTCATACCCTGACAGGCATTTACTTTTGTGAAGGTGTAGGACTTGGCTATACAGTTACAAGTATATTTATATTGATGTAACTGGTGTCATGCTGAGAAGTACCACAATTTATTCTGTAGGAATAAAATCATGCCTTAACTGAAATGTTCAGCTGATACAAACCCTGCATGTAGACTAAACCTAAATAAAGTTGTCCAGAGCAGCTTCTTAGCTTGACATTGTCTCCCCCCTGCCCAGCAACACATCTCAAAATATGCCTTACAAGTGGAAATGGAAAGTAGGTTGCTAGAGCTGGCCATGTCAACTCGACATTACCAGAAAATTCCCCTATACAATGCTTAACTTTAATTACCTTTTCAGAGCTACTGCAGTCACTAAAGCAATGCAGAAGGAATTAATTAGTATGAAAAGCCTATACTGAAGATAGAGCACATCTGGCTTGTCTCTGTGTGGTAAATTTGTCAGGTAATATATGGCCATTTCAGCTGTTTCTTTTCAATAGTTGAAATAATTTCTCCTGTCTGACTTCAACTTTAGTCTGAAAGATGTGTGTGAATGATGTTTCTTTCATTTGGCTACATAAGTCAACATGAAACAGAACTCACTATGTTTATAAATTATTTTGTTTATACATACCTGGTTTCCATCAATAGCATAGTCATACTTGGTTGCATATACTTTCCCCACGGATACAGCAATAGCATAAGCAACAATAGCAATGGAGAAGGAGGCTGCTATCATCTGGGAAAACAGGCTGACATCTGGAGGTTCGGGAGGCAAAAATCTAGCATTTAGAAAATATATTAGTGTTATCAATTTTGATCATATTCTGTTCTTACTAGAATTGTGCAGGAGTTTCAGGTGGAGGCATACAGGTTGCTTATAATATGAAGTGTAATGTTTCAAGTTAATAAAAAGGTGGAAACAGCCCATTGACATACAGAACACGCTTATCTAGCTCACCATAGCCCAAATCCTGATGCTATTAGTCAGCAACAAAGCTCCCATTGTTCTCAGCATGACTGAGATTTGGCCTTATGATAGCAAAGTGAAAAAGTACATTTTTTGAAGCACTTAATAAAGGATGTATTGAACAGTATGATGAATTACATAAATATGCTAATGACACTTCATACTATTGTTAACATACTTCTTCAGAAGATCTCAAAAACATTTTATCCCCTACTGTGTTTCCACAAATTTTAATTAATCAAGCCCTGAATACCAAATGGAATGTGAAGGTTACTACTGTGAAGTGCTCTGAATCTTTCAAGTGAAAGTCTCTATTAGTGTAATCCTCAACATCCCTGCTCCTAACACTATGGAAGTGACAGGATTGATTGGGATAACAGTGGTGGCATGAATATGAACCACAATGGGATAACTCACATCTACAGAAATTAAATCTATCCAGAATTTATTTATTAATTTTTTTTAAACATTTTCCATAGTCATATACTCACTTCATAAGCATGAAGCAATTAATTCTCAGATGAACTTCATGAATCAGGTGGACGTTCCTCAGCCCATCTTACAGATGAAGGAAAGCTAGGCAACATATTTAGGTGGCATAACTGACCGAGCCAGAAGTAAAACTCAGGAAATGTCCAGCTCTGAGTTCTAAACTCAGGTTACAGCTCTCAATATCTCTTTTATATCTTTTCTCTTACCACTGTCATTTTTAGCCTATTAAAATAATACCTATTTCCCAGAAAACAAAGGCACTCACCCTCTTGGAATGCTCTTAACAATGCCTGCATTGTATTTTTTTTCAAAGTCGGCAGCATAGGAAATGCCAGTGGCTACTATTGTCTGTAATAAAATAAAACAACAGTTTTAATACTTAAAAAGGGCTCTTGTCTTCCTGTAGCTAGCCCCATCTATTTTATCTGTTATCAGGTTTTTGTTATGCTCCTTTGCTTACCACAATAACTTCTATTGGTATGGGTATAGGTATCTTGTGTTTGAACCGATCATTTATTTCTTTAACTACCACGCAGACAAAAATGGTGAGAAGTCCAGCAATAAGATCTGCAATGTTGGTGGTACCAATTCTTTCAAATGTTTCAATAAGAGTCTGAAAAATAAAAATTATAACATAAAACATGCCCATGTCCACTTGAAGGATGTGAAATACTCATGAGAAGATCCAGATGCATGGGATTTTGGAAGAGGCCGAGTTACTACTTTGTTCAGGCCTGGAGGAGCCTGAGGATAACATACTGTCAATATGCTACAGGATCAGTGAATGGATTTAATGGTGAATTCAACTGAAAATGCATAACTGCAAGAATTGCCCACACGGGGGGCTTCTGCTTCCCAATTTTCAGGAAATTAATAGTAAGAAGAGCTAAACCCCTGCCTGTGTTTTATATCTACCTGTTCTTGGAACAAGGAAGGGAAGATCTATAGCTTCTTCACCTTATCCGAATAGCAAGGGGGATCCTCAATTTTCTATTCAAAAGACAGCTAGCAGACCCATGGGCAGAACTCTGGTTCACTATGTGCCTGCTACATCCAGTCTGTGGATTATATGTTTCCTATTTCTCCTGTTGACATGCAGAGAATGAGCATGAACACATGGGTCCTGCCAGGCTGTGGAGAATCCTACACTTGAGAAAAGCAGTCACTAAACATCACCTTATGGTACATTAACCCACCCAGCAGAGTTCAGTCCCAGGCTGGAGGACCCTCACAACTGGGCTGCAATAGGCATCTCCCTTCTCTACCCTTGCTATGTCCTTGCTTGGTCCTATTGTTTATTGCAAACAAGTGCACAGAGAAAACATGACGGGATGGTTACGGAAAAGCTACACAGACTCCTCCATCCTCTTCCTAAGCATCACGGTAATTCTCAATTGCCACATCCTCCAGAAAATTTAATTATTCCATGCATAGTGAAGCAGCTTTAACAGAACAATCTGTCAGACAAGGGGTTAGAAACAGACTTCTTGCATCCTAGTTATCTCCCCAAACACTGAGCTGTCAGTTTAAAGGCAAGGGGAGGGGTTGCAGCAGCAGTATCACTAATACCATTCTGAAAGAGGTTTTGAAATAAAACATTTAAGTGCTTTATCAGCTGTTTTCTAAGCTAAAGAAGCTGAAACACTGAATCAGATGCCTTTCTTTGGGTGACTGAAGCTATTTCTTCCCCATTGTACTGCTTGCCATGCATCCCATTGTTACTGACCATCTCTCGCACTGCTGTGCTTCACAGGGGAACGGTAACTTCCTAACTTTGGGTTGTGGATTCTGCTAATGTTGGATGCTTAGTGTTGCAGTTTGTTAAACACCACTTCTGAAGCAAGTCCAAAACTTGCTGAAGCTGACACAGCAAGTCACTGGTTGAGCAGACCAGAAATCACAATTTCTTTGCTCTACACACATCTGTAAACACATTGACTTGGCTCACCTGTAAGAACACAGAAGCTTTGAGCTTTAACCTAAAAAGTCAGCATTCCACTCAGGCTTGCAGGAGCTGGAAGAACCATGTAATTCCTTTTCAAAAATACTTTCTATTAAATGTACCAGCCTTCAATAAACATAAAAAAATAGAGATAGAGAAACCTGCTGGATGAACAAGTCTGTCACCTTGCCAGGTCTATGCTAAGGTCTATTAGACAGTACTTTGTCTCATCTAATTTTCCTTGTTCTGAGGGAAAGAGTTTACACTGAAAAGAACCATAACATAATACTATTTTTTATATAGTCCACCAGATTTTTTTCCTGAATTTTACCTTGCTGTTTGTTGTTACATTCATTCTATTATTGCTAGTCTAGATGTCTAAGGTATTTTTGCTAATCTGGTTGCCTGATCTGGCATGTAAAGTCTGCAAATATATTTTCTTGTCTAGAACAGCTTCTTCTAGAAATGTGTTATTCTAATGTGAAGTGCTACAGAAGATCTAAAATACTATGAACCCAAACAGTTTCATGCTAAAGTCAGTGACAAAACTCTCAATAATTTTCCTGGGGAAAGAGACTATTCCATAACATGAGGCACTTGAGAAATCTAATCTAGCCAAGACATTTCTCCATTTGATCATTTTCTCTAAGATCAACAAATGGAGTTGTTACAGCAACATTTAGCCTCACCTTAGCTAACCAGTAGGTACCTGGCCGCAGGGTGGGAATCCACATCCTTCCTTAGGTATTCACAAGTATGGCTACAGTGTGGAATGGAGAACGATGCCCTTTAGCAGAATGACCTGCTGGTTTTAGAGTGAAGAGGCTTGGGACCAGTCAGCTTTGGGAGATGACCTGACTGTTAAGAAATGATGAAACACCCTTCACAGTAAGCCAGAAAGCAAGGGCTGGGAGAGAAAGTAGTCTCCAGAAGTGACAACCTAGAGAAGAACTGTTTTGCTGGATAGTTACATTTAAACTTCATATGAAAAACTGCTCTGCCTGAAAAAGACTTCAAGATGGCAATTCGACTTTCTCTCTGGGGAACCCCGAAAGCAGCTTTTTAGAGACCCACAGCTATAAATAAACAGCTGCAGATCATCATGAAAGTGAGATCTAAATGAATGCCCTATACTTACCACCATATATATGAACCATTCCTGTATGAAATGGAATCAGAAGATAAACAATTGTATAAGAATTCTGGCATAAACCCAAAATAGATTAGAAGGGCATACTTACATATATTATGGAAAGGACACCATTATAGTTTTTAGTTGAAACATTTAGGACTATTTTCAATTGTGACACAAACACTTGAAAAGCAGCTGCAGTTGTGAATCCCCCAACTAGTGGATCTGCAAGGTACCTCACAATGAAACCAATCTGAAGGACTCCAAATACTACCTGGAAAAATCATGAAGAATAACAGCTTGCTAAACAACAAAAAAGTACACTTTTATTTGGTGATTTCTTATGCTTTGTTCTTTTGTCTTTGTTGATACAGAGTCTTAGGACCACCTTCCCCCATTGAAGCCTAGTGTAGCTTAATATCTTGCCATCCAAGGAAATAAAGGAGACCTGAAGAAATGCGTGGAAGGATGCTCCAGGTTATGTACCATTAGCGCTTAATTTCATGCAGCTCTCTTGGTCTGCAATCACAGGGCTATTCTTCTGTTGTCTGTGCTCCCATTCATGCTGCCACAGACTCTACCCAGGATAAGAAGAATAATCCCCCAAAAGCTCTTCAGAGTCTGAGATGACTTTCCTTCATTTTTGTGTTTTACTACAGGAAAATGTCTTACTGCCCCAGGAGGTATTTCCATGACATGTTTTCCCATTAAAACTAAAGCCATATCAACCTTGTGTCTTCAAGCCAACTATTTTACCTGTAAAATTCCAACCAGAAATGTGAGGGTACTAGCAATCAGCACTCTTTGTGCATCTCTGGATTCAGTGTCTATCAGTGTCCCAGTAACATTAGTCCCTGTAACATTACTGCCATCTATGAGAAAATCATCATCAGGGGCCATGCTCAATACAACAGATCCCACCATCAAACTGACTACAGGGAATGGACCTGTAATGACAAACAGAACATACTAAGGATTAATGTACATCAAAAAGAGACATTTATCAGACTAGACAAGCAAACTCTAAATCAGAAAATCCATTTAATATTTTAACCAGGCTACATTAGTAGTATTAGGGGGCCAGGAACACAGGCACTGCAAGCATGACACAAAGATACAATTCCTTCCTTAAATAACCTACATTTTACATACAGGTGCAGCTTCATGCTTTGCTTAAGCCAATTTAGGGCTATACCAAGGCCAAAACGGGCAACATGTTCCAGCATTTCCCTTGTATCAGCACCACAACCAGACGAAACAGATCACTGATCCAGCTGAAAGCAACATTTTTTTTTCTGATACAGTTAATTTTCAGTTGATCCAGATTGCCACATAGCTGCATGGTCAAGGATCCCAACACCACGGTGGTGACAGAAAGATGCACTAAGGCGTAGGATCACATCTTTTGGCAGTAGTGTGGTATTACATTGGCTAAAGATGACTGAAACTATACTTTGGGCAAGATACATAGAGAGTAAGTGATCATTGTGTCAGCAACACACAATCTAAAAATAAACACATTTGTTGCAGTTATTTACTAAAGTTACGCAGAAAAGGAAAATGTCATGAAATGTGTTAAAGAAGGATAAGTTAATTTTACGGATACCTTAGAGGACGCTTCATGAATAAGAGTATTGGAGAAGGCATAAAAAAGAGTGTTTGATAATGCAGAAAATAGGAATGTCAATATAAGCAGAGGTGACAACTCAGACCTGGATAGCAAATGTGAGCTCACAGGTAGGGTAGGAAGAGGCTAACAAAGTAGAGAGAACATACAGAAGTATTTGATGCAGCAGAGCAGAAAGTTGATGGAAAAGTGTAATATCATGCCAAAGCTTTGGAAGGGGAAAACAATCTATTCTTAGTAGATATGAACAAGTGAAGACTGTATTTTGCTAGAATGAAGGAAAAGAAACTTCAGTGATCAAACTGTAACATGAATTTTAAATGTGAGAACTGACAGGAAATAAACCCCATATTTCAAAGAAAGTATTCAGAAAGAATCAACAAGGTTTACCCATAGCCTTGAAGTGAGGACCTAGAGAGAGGCTGGAGTGGACACACAGGTTCTGGGTCTCCACAACAGGCAAGAAGATGGTATTGTCCACAGTCATCAAAAAAGGATGCAGCTAGGAAGGCTTGTAGAGACAACTAAGAGCTCTGTTTTAGCCGTCTTGAACCTTAGCTGATAGACAAAATGTCTGTCCATACTACCTACTGAGGCCTTGATCTTGTGATTTCTTACACGGAGTGTAGCCAAAGACAAGATTTAAACTTCAGTATAAATGCAAGCAAAAAGCATGCATGGGCACAACTGAAGTTACCTATTTTGCACAACTGCCTGTACAGAGAAGAAATAAGCCTTAAGTTCCCCAAACCCACCAATACCAATATTCATACAATACTTGGTTCAGAAAGTAATCCTGTATGAAATATGAATGTTCACAGTAAAGATTAACATTTTGTAATAGACCATTCACTGTAACTTGAACACATGCAGTTACCAACTGAGATGTGCCTTGATGTTCCCAGGAAAAAATATGTCAGGATGGGAAAAAAGGCAGAATAGAGACCATATCCAACAGGAACTGCAACCAGCAAAGCATATGCCAAACCTGAAATGACAGATCATCAAAATGTCAGATTTAAAATCTCTCAACAAACTACTGTCGTCTAGAATAGACTTTTGGAAAGATTTACTCCTTTTGTCCAGGTACAATTCAGAATGTGTTTTGTCTGTAAATCAGTTGCAGGCACATATGTGAGCATCAGTGACTGTGAATGACTGTATATCCCACACTGATAGTTGGAGGATTAAGTACTGAGAGATGTTCCTATATTTGTATAGGTAGCACCAAACACAGGCTCAGATGTGAAATTTTAGCGGTGGAACACTGTTCCAAGAGTGAATGGTCTGCCTCTTGAGAGAAAAGAGGGATATGTGAGGTGTTCTAGCTATAGACAAAAATTTCAAACACAGACTCTGAATTATTGCACTACAAATATGTTTCAGTATGTTCAGCCCTTCTGAAAATCAGGCCACTTTTTTTTTTCATTATCAGCTTATAAACTTAAAAACCAAAAGTAAATCACACAAATTTGAGTGTTGATCCTTAGAATCATCTTCCTTTGTATACCAGTGCAAGCCATCAAATCCAACATACAATGAAAAAAAAAGACAAAAAGTTTTTAAAAGTTGCCTTCAATATCATATTCTGGTTAGCTTCAATTCCAGGGTATAGTATTCTCCTTCAAAGACATATCAAAAAACTATTCAAGCTCAAAACAATTGAAGTCCTGGTCATACTACTGTGACTGGTGGGAGGACTGCAAGCAACACACACAGTTGCTGGGAGTTAGGGACTGCAAGGACTTCAAGATCCCAGAAGCTTCTTTTTTGGCAAACATTTTGGCCAATTTTCCCCATATGACATGATTTCAAATTTCAGAATTTTTTTTTTAATTACAGCTAGATTTGGATTTCCACTAATTTGGTTGTTTTTTTTTTTTAATACGTATGTGGAAACCCAAAGAGTATATTTCAGAAATCAGTTTTACAAGTGGAATCTAATTATGAGAAAGTCAGGCCCCACTGTAAAAAAATAAATGAGAGGGTTACAGTAAGATCATAATAGCTGTTATAAGCCCATCTAGTCCAGATCATTTTAAAAAGTCAGGGAGTCCTGTAACTATGGCACTACCTTCAGCAGGGATTTTCCCACTCTGACCCAGGCTCTATGCGGGTCTGTGGACAAATCACTTTGTTATTCCTCAGGTCACCCTCTGCCTGGGACAGAAGTTTGTAATGTGTTTTTTTCTGCTAGTCTGTGCCTCCATAGCACGCTCCAAGGGAACAGACAGTAGGCAGTACTTGTAGCTAATTAGGAACGCATAAACTGCTTTTTTTGTTCCCAATGTGAATCTTTGCCCGTTTGTACAAACACTTTATTTCCATTGAGGGAAAATGTAGGGTTGACATAGCTACCTTAGCCTCCCTCAGTCCTGAAAAATTGTGAAAATAGTGTAAGAACACTCTTGAGATGAAAGAAATGAATGTGCCGGGTTGAGTCAGGGTTAGAGCTAGTCTTGTCTTTGAAAGTAGACCTTATCAGCTGCCTCAGGCGGAGTGGTTCTGCCCTTTAAGTCTTCTCCTTAAAGTCTTCTAGCTTATTTTCATTAGTTTCTGCTTATTTCTGTCACTCTTCTATTTGTTAATCTACTGAATGCTTTCCTAATAAATTGAATAAGGAAATAAGGAAAACTTAATATTGCAAGCCATGTACTGTAATTATCCATCAAGTTTATAAAATTTTATTAACATGACTACATGACCTATCTGATCAATTGCAATGTAATTACAATTTGAAATATCAAAATGAATACCCTTTGAGTAAAAGGCTTGGAAAAAAGTTAAATACATCTCGATAGCACATCAAAGGAAATTAAATCTTCTAGCCAAGCAGAGGAAAAAAAGAATAAATTAAAGCCATCAATTATTTATTGCAAAATAATACCTAATATCTAGTATTAAATAACAAGTCTCAGATTTGTAATTCCACCTGCATAACGCCCCGTGTTCAGCCGGCTCCCCCACGGAACCCTTCCTGGGGACGGAGGCCGGCGCGCCCGGCCCGGCCTTACCCTGCAGGGTGGCGACGAGGCCGGTGCTGACCCCCGAGATGATGTCGCTGACCAGCCACTCCTTCACCCGGTAGTTGGGCAGCCACTCCAGGATGGGCAGGAAGGACTTGGTGATCTGAAAGGCCCTTTTTCTTGAACATCTGCGAGAAAACAAGCGATGAACCCACCCCACGGGGCTGCAGCTGGAAAGCCCCCAACAACCCCACGCTGAGGGAAGCGGGGCGATGCCCGCTCTAGGAGGCAGAGGCTGGCTGCTCGTGCCTTCCAGGCAGGGACGGGGCAGGTGTGGGTGTCACAAGTGCCGTCTCCTGAAGGAAGCACCCTACGGGCGACTGCGTCTCCTCACTTCGATATACCACGGCTCTATCGACAGACTGGCGTTGTCTGGGACACTTTAACCCTCAGCGGGTGGAGTTTGCGGGCGCCAGGTCAGCGCGTCCCCCGGCCCCGCCGCCTCCCCTCACCGCTCCCCGCGGGCCCGCCGGAGCCCCCCGGGGGCCGCCACCCACCTGCAGGCTGCCTGCGCCCGCTCGCGAAGCGTGGGCGGCAGCGGCGGCCGCCGCTCGTTCTCCTCCTGGAAGCCCGTCTCGCTGTAGATGGGCCGCGCCACGACGTAGTGGCTGAGCTCCGCCAGCGGCTCCGCCGCCCGCTCGCCCGCTGCCATGGCCCCGCCTGAGGCGGAGGGCACAGAGCGGCGCCCGCGCCGGCACCCCCTGGCGGCCCGCCGCCCGCGCCGCCTCCTCC